>PVJL010009406.1:0-57528 GCA_004026885.1 Lyroderma lyra
TTGCTTGTGATTTTTCTTGTTTCTTAAGATAGGCCTGTAATGATATAAATTTCCCTCTTATTACTGCTTTCGCTGTGTCCCAATAATTCTGATACGTTGTATTTTCATTGTCATTAGTTTCTATATATTTTTTAATCTCATCTTTTATTTGTTCTTTTATCCAGTCCTTTTTTAATAAGCTGTTGTTTAATCTCCATGTGTATGTGTTTCTTTCTGCTTTCCTTTTACAGTTGATCTCCAATTTCAAAGCTTTGTGGTCTGAGAATACACTTGGTATGATTTCGATCTTCTTGAATTTGCTGAGGCTACTTTTGTGTCCCAGCATATGGTCTATTTTGAGACTGTTCCATGTGCACTAGAATAAAAGGTGTAGTCTCTTTTTGCTGGATGAAGTGTCCTGTAAATGTCAATTATGTCCAATTGCTGTAATGTATCATTTAGAGCTGTTATTTCCTTATTTATTTTCTGTTTGGATGATCTGTCCATGGCTGTTAGCAGGGTGTTTAATTCTCCCACTATGATTGTGTATTCATCAGTTTTTCCTTTCAAGTCTGTTAGTACTTTCTTTGTGTATTTTGGTGCATCCTGGTTGGGAGCATATATGTTGATTAGTGTCAACTCTTCTTGTTTTTGCATTGTGCCTTTTATCATTATGTAATGACCTTCTTTGTCTTTTACTATCTTTTTTAACTTGAAGTTTATTTCATCAGATATCAGTATGGCCACTCCTGCTTTTCTCTGGTTACCATTTGCTTGGAGTATTGTATCCCATCCTTTTCACTCTCAGTCTGTGTTTGTCCTTAGAGCTGAGGTGTGTTTCTTGGAGACAGCATATGGATGCATTCTGTTTTTTTAATCCAGTCTGCTACTCTGTGTCTTTTTATTGGTGAGTTCAGTCCATTAACATTTAGAGTGATGATCGATATGGGAAGATTTCCTGTGGCCATTACTTATTTCTTTCTTTGTTTTTGTTTGTTTGTTAATTTTTGTTTCTTTCTTGTTGCCCCAACTTTGTTCCATTTTTCCTGATGTTTTGTTTCAGGCTGAAGAGCCTCCTTCAGTATTTCTTGGAGTGCTGGCCTCGTGCTGGCAAATTCCCTCAGCTTCTGTTCGTCTGAGAAGGTCTTTATTCCACCTTCATATCTGAAAGATAATTTTGCTAGATAATTTATTCTTGGCTGGAAGTTTCTCTCTTTTAAATTTTTGAATATTGGGTTCCACTCTCTCCTGGCTTGTAGAATTTCTGCTGAGAAATCTGATGCCAGCCTGATGGGTTTTCCTCTAAAGGTTATAGTTCTTTTTTTCCTGGCTGCCTTGAGAATTGTCTCTTTGTCTTTAGTTTTGGATATCTTTAGTACCATGTGTCTTGGAGAAGATCTGTTGGGGTCCAGGTATCTGGGGGACCTGTTTTCTTCTTGAACTTTGGGTTCCAGATCTTTCCATAGGTTTGGAAAGTTCTCATCTACGATTTGTTTGAGTATGCTCTCTGTAGATTGCTCTGCCCCTCTTCTATTCCTATTATCCTGATGTTGTTTTTTCTCATGGAGTCAGATATTTCTTGCAGAGTTCTTTCGATCCTTTTGGTTCTATATTCCCTCTCTTCCTCTTTCTGAGCTGTTTCCATGTTCTGATTTTCAATATCACCAATTCTTTCCTCCATCTGGTTGGTCCTGTTTCCTATGGCAATTATTTCATTTCTCACTTCTTTTATGGTATTATTTATTTCTCGTATTTCCGTCTCAATCTTCTGTCTCAATCTATGTTTTGAATTTCTTTGTTAAATTGTTCTTTTTGTTCACAGAGTTCCTTTTTTATGTCGTTTATATCCTTTTTGATATTATTTATCTCAGCTACAGTTCTGCCAATAGGTTTTCATTTCTCTCACAGCTTTTAGAATGGTTGCTTTAAATTCTCTGTCACTTAAATGAGACCCTTCCAGTTGTAACAAGCTGTCTTCTGGGTAAATTTCATGTTCTATCTGAGGAGTTTTAGTTTTTAAGGAATTCATCCTGTCCCCTGGGTTCTTCCTTTTTGACATGAGGGCTTTATGTTCAGCGCCCAGATTATTGCTTTTGTGGTGTTTTGCTGTAGGAAAGACACTAGATGGCACTGGGGGTCAAGTTTTTGGGGATCGGGGGCTGTTTGTTTCTTATTTCTGATCTCCTACTGTGTTTGGAGACTCTGCGCATATATCCTGGGGAGAGGCCAACAAAAGGCGTTCCAAAGGCAGTTTTGCCTTCTGCCCTTTGCTGGGGAAACTGTTTCAAGGCTTGTTTTTTTCTCTAGCTGTGGTGGATGCTATCAAATCAGTCTTTCTTCCCAGCCCTGATTCAGTACCTGGGTGTCTAAGGGCTCACACTGCTTTCAGAACCCTGGGGTGCATGAGGAAGTGCCCGCTCCATAAGTCCAAAGCTGTGGGCCTGGCCTGAGACAGCAGGGTCGCCTTTGCAGCGTGCTGGGAACAGGAACTGCAGCCCTGTGTAGGTCTCCAGGGGGCTTAGAGCTGGGGTGTCATCTTTGCAGTTCAGAGTCCTCGCTCAGCCCTTCTACCACTCAAAAGTTCCAGAGACTGGCTCCCAAACTCCGTCCCCAGCTCCCCAGTCTCTCTTCCCTCCCCCAAATTGTGCAGCTCCATATAGTCAGCAGGGATCGTGTCCTGTTGTGGTCTGTCTCTGCTCTCTTTTCTCTCCCTGACTCGCCCCCTTCTCGCCAACCTTCAGGTATTTACTTGCGATTTGTGGATTTCTCAACAGCTGTTTTGTCACTCAGGGTCCTCTTTCTTGGCTCCTGGATGGCCGTTCAATTGTGTTTTCTGGGAGCGGCTTTAGGGACCTCCTCTCCAATCGCCATCTTGTCTTCTTTCTCATTTTATTAATAGTTATCAAACAGCTGTAGAAAAGTATGGGCTTCAGCATTTGATATCTTAAATTTTACTTACCCACCTCTTTATTACGTCTTTGAGTAAATCACTAAGTCCTACTATACTCATTTTGTAAAATGGAAATAAAACCGATTTCACAGAAATCTTTTTAAAATTATATAAAATATGTATAAAGTTTCTAATAGAAAGTAGATGTTAGCATTCTTACCTTCTCATTACTGTTTTATCCTACCAATTTATGAAGAAATGTATCTGATGAGTTCATTTACAGAATGAAGATATAAATACATGATCAAGCTTCAAGTTTTGCCTGTGTTACAAGTTTTTGATTTTAGACATTATCAGAGCTATAATCCAGGGAAAACAATATGGGTCATCTGGTACAGATAATACAGCTCTCATTGAAGGTCATAAAGATGTTCCTAAAATCAAACTATTAGGCAGGCATCTTCTCTGCCTCTGTGTATGATCAACATAGAATCTAATTTGAATATTTAGGTACAGTCATTTATAGTTATTTTATATTTATATATATTAGTTAATGTAGTTTTTGTTCTTAGTAGGTCAAACATGACTTGTGTTTGTTTAGAAATGATAATACATAAGGACCACTTATATGTGGGAATACAGCTACTGGATATTAGAACTTTGGAAGTCCTGTGTCCAAATGCCCAAACCCCACCTTCCGATTTCACTACTTACTTTCCCTAGGATTATTGTTAAAGAATAACTTTTGATATCATTGACATAATTTCAGCTTTGCGTTTATGCCTGATATGTTTTGTTTTCATAATAAATTAATAGGCTTTAAGAGTCATCTGTCCTATACTATATAAAGCACTCAGGCATTGCTTGAGAAATAATTCCTCTTTCTATGGAGGAAGCTGAAAATGTTGAGGAATTGAGATGTATGCCTTAAAAAAATATAAATGAAAACACCAGAACACCCAGTGCTAAATTAGGATGACCATACTAAGATTGTTACAGAAATTCAGAGAAAAAAAAAAGAAATGCAATATAAGTTAATGTAATTGCATTAATGGCTTTCAAGGCTAGAATGTTTTTCACTGTGTTTAATTCAGAATAGGCTATTAATAAATGTCTGTTTTAATGAATAAATGAATAAGTGGTTGCACACACACATGCACACACACACACTTACACACATACCTGTGTATAAACATTTATGAGAGTTCCCTGGTGGTGTAGTGGCTAGGCATTGGCACTCTTAATGCTGCCGCCTGGGTTCGATTCCCAGCCAGGGAACTACCCAAAACAAACAAACAAACAAACAAACAAACAAAACATGTATGATGACCCATTAATTTGACTTTGATGAATATGTAGGTTAAGTTAATGCAAAGAAAATAGAAAATAACTTTATGTATTATAGAAGAAGACTGATAAGCAAAACCACAGCAACCACAGTTACATGGACTGTATGTGGGGTTAAGTAAAAAATATCCATGACCAAGCCATTGAGAAATGAAACGAATGGGTGAAATAAAGTATCATATAAAAATTGTGCACATATATAATATTTTTAAGAAGTCATTGTTTTCATTAAAATTATTATAAAACCTAAAAATATTCTATTTACCTTCCCCTCTAAAAACTGTTTTTCTTTTCTCATTGGTAACTGCTTTCAAATTCTGATAGAATTTATTTTGATAATTACCATATGTATAAATAAAAAGCTAATCCTACTTTTTAATATTTTAGAATTAATATTATCAAATGACTTCTCCAAATAAATTATTGATATTTTGATCTCCTACAGCCCTGTGCTTTTCTCTTTTTTCTTTTCTCACACATACTCATATACACACCTTTCTCTTGAGTACTAATGTAATTATATTTAAATTTTAGATGACTCAGTATTTACTGTTAATATTACCAGAATTATATAAATTATTATGCAGATTTGAGTCATGTAACATACTGTAATTAAATATGATTTTATATGCTGCTCTTTGTTCTCTTTGAAGTTAATAATTCTCTATTGTTGTCACTTGATTATTCCTATAAGCCTATTGCTATCTTATATCCAAACTTTTTGCTAAGAGTTAAAATCTTCTCAGTATAGTCTTAACAGACTAAGTAGACCATCAATGTTATGTTCTCTCTTCTGCTTCCTGCTTGTCTTTGAAAATGCAGCTTCAGACTTGATGAACCATCATATTTTGGAATCTATTTTCCCTGTTGTCATGGTAATTCTGTTGTTTCTCTCCTTTCCTAGATTCCAGTGTTTAGGCTTCTTAGATTTACTAACTCATTTTGATGGAAAAACTATTCCTGATAGTTTCTTGAAGGATACATTTGTATTTTGCATGTGTGAAACAGATTAATTGATCCTCATTTGGGTTTCCACAGAATTCTTTTGTTTATTTTATTTATTTATTTATTTATTTATTTATTTATTTATTTGAATTCTTGATTGAACTATTTTCCTCAGGAATTTTAAAGCATTATGTTTTCCCCCTAGGCTTCAGAGTTGCTATTCGACAAGTCCCAAACCAATCTGTATTTAATATGACTTAAAAAAAGTATCCCTGGATACTTTCAGCTTGAACTTGTCTTTAATTTTAAGGAATCTCTAAGTAAAGTCACTTTCTGGATTTCCCCTTTCATTGTGGTAGGCACATTGTTCATCAGTCCTTGAGAAGGTTTTGTGTGTGTTTGTGTTTGTTTATTTGTATATGTTTATTTAATATGCTTCCTGTAATTTTTGCTGTCACCAATTTTTAGAGTTGCTGTTATTTACATGTTACTACATGTAGACTGAGCCTGTAGTTTTATCATTATATCATCATTTCATCAGTCTCATTTTTAATATATACTCTTTTTTGGCTACCTCAACTGTGTCTTTCAATTCTGTTGAGTAATTTATGTGTTAGAGTCAGTCCCTTTGGCTGTGTCAATGAACATGTTTCTAGCCTTTTGTTCTCATTTTGTGATTACAATATGTATTTCTATATCTTGTGTACATTTATTACTACACTTGTTTGAAGTTTTTCATCACTCTCTTTTTACTCTTTGAACTTCTTATTTTCTCTTTGTTTATATTGGTGTTCATCTTATTGTTAGTGGCTTTTCCTGGTGACCTTTGGTTATCCATGAATCTTTATAGTAAATTTTGTCTTTACTACTATATAGATATTTTCTCCATATATAAATCTAATACTAGGTCTAGAGTCATAAGCCTGGCTGCTATCTTTATGTAACTCATTGTTGTCAACTTGTACTTAATCCTGTGTTTTTGTGGCCTTTGACCTCAGCTGTGCCTGAAGATTTCAGTCCAGAATTTAGTTGAAACTGTAAGTAAACCTTTGGAGAGAGAAAACTTTAATCTTATTTCTAGATGGTTGAGGAAATGAGACATTTTCATCACTTCAGTTTTCAATCTTAATTCTTATTTTAGCCACATATGTATCCATTTTGATGTCAGTAGTTTCTTTTTAATTTTTTGTTTGTTTTTAGCTTTACTGTGTTTTTCAGTGCCAGTTGCGAACAGTTTTCTCTTATTGTCAGCTTAAAGTTTATATTTTAAATTTTATTTTTCCCTTGTCTGCTAAGCCAGCTTTAATTTGTTTATCTACTGTCCATCTTTTTAAATAAATCTAAGGTATCTTTTCCTGTTCGCTTTGCTTATGAGGAATTTATTAGTTTATTGCAATTTTAGTTGGATTTCTAGTGGGCATCAATGTAAATCTGTGTGTTTGATTAACCACAGTTCATTGTTACTGAGGCACTGCTTAGAAGAATTGTATGCTATCATCAACCAAACTAAACTTAATCTTTTCTTTGGTGTTAGTATATGCAAGTTTCTTATAGTATGCTATATAATGGTCACTAAAATTACCAGGTCCTAATCTAAGAAACCAATAGATAGCACCTTATAAGGAAAAAGGATTTTTGCAGATGTGGTTAAATTACGTATCTTGAAATGAGGAGATTATGTAAATGAAATGTCTGATTATGGTATGATTTTATTCCTATGATTAAGTTATTTATCAATTGACTGAGTTATTAAAAATGGATATTATCATGAGCCTGAACTAATCAAGTGTAGCCTTAAAAGATGGGAGTCTGGACTCTTTCTGAAGAGAGAATTTTGAAGCCAGAGATTCTGCTGATTTTGAAAAAGCAAACTGTCCCATTATGGAGTGGGCCATATGGTTAAAAATTTGAAGGCACCCTCTAGTCACCTGAAAGCCACCTGACCTACAGTAATTTTAAAAAAAAATGGGACCTAACTACAAGAAACTAAATTATTATCAACAGTATAAATGAACTTATAAATGGATTCTTCCCTAGTCAAGCCTTCAAATATGAGAATGTGTTCTGGTTGAAACCTTAATTTCAGCCTTATGGAACCCGCAGCAGAGGACCAGGTTGAGCCATGCCCAAACCTATGTTCTACAAGAACTGTGAGATAATAAAGTAAGCTACTGTGTTTGTGGTAATTTTGGAAACAGGGATAGAAAACCAACAAAAGAAGGGACTTGCCTAAATTAGTATAAAACATATACAAAGTTGGACAATTAATTTCTCATACTCATCCTAGAAAAAGAGCTAAATGTATCATTGTTGAATATCACTGTGGTCACCTTCGAAGTATGCCTCTTGGGGAGCTATGCACTGATACCAGCACCTAGTTCACTCTTCAAAGCAATTTTGGAACTCTTCTGGAATGGCCATCGGAGCTGTCATTGGACCCAAACTCTGGCATTAGGTTTGTAAACTTGCCACTGTGCAATTAGGTTGGCAGCACCATACAAACAACTCAGGAAGATGATAACTCTGATGGCTATTCCAGAAAAACAGTTCCAAAATTGCTTTGAAGGGTGGACTAAGCATTGACATTAATGCATAGGTTCCCAAGGGGAGTACTTCAAACATGACCGAAGTGATATTCAGCAATGAGGTATGTCGTACCTTTTCTAGGATGAGTTTACAAAATTAATTGTCTGACCTTGTAAATGTTCACTAATTAAAATAATTTTTCTTGCACAAGGTTTAATTAACAGATCAATGTTTTTGAATTGATATCTCAGAAATACACACAATTTTGTGTATCTAATTCTTATTTATATATGATGTACATTATTAACTAGATCAGAAAGAACATTTATTCGATAAATGGCATTAGAACTTTTAATTATCTTTTGATATGTAAAAAAGCTAATTACTTTGCTTATTCTAAAATACATTAGAGATTGATTAATAATTTAAATGAAAGAGACAAATTGACGAAGCTACTGGAAAATAAATTGAACATTTTTTCTGATATGAGAAAAGGGAAGTATTTTTCATGCATAATATAGCAAATGGAGAACTCTCAAGGGAAACATAGGCAGTAGTGATAGTGTATCTGTTTTAGAACAAAGCAATAAATCCACTTTACAGACTGATATGTTTAAATTACTTTAATTCATAGTTTATAAACTTAAAGGGGAAACTATAAAAATATATTTAATGTATATTAGAAACAGTGCAGATTGTGCATACTTAATAAAAGCATGGACAAATTGCCCTTTATACACATGCATCATAAGCTGCCCCAGCTATAGTCCTGTCTATGAAAATATAATGCACCCATTGCATTATATTAATATCATTATTAATGTATGTGTAATGGTACCCCACTCCAAGGCCATTAAATACCAGACCAGAGAGTGATAACTGACTCAGTGGTTTGATAATTATTTTGTAGCCTGGCTCAATTAGAAAAATTAAGAATTAAATCCTTTTTAAAAATTTGACCTAACTGCCACGTGGAGCATTAAACTTAAAAGTCTGGATTTGCCTCTTCATGACCTTACTTACACCTAATGAATAAGGTAAGAGAGAATAAAAGAGAGAAGAAGAGAAAGATAGTAATAGAAAAAGAAAAGGTAAAGAAGAAAAGAGAATAGGACAAAGGAAAGGATAGGAGAGAACAGTTATAAGAGAAAAGAAAGGAGAAAGAGAATATTGAGACAAGACTGAATATGTAGGGTCTGAGTGTCACAAAGCTCTGAAGCCTTCAGGAGCTATAGAGAAGAAAGAAAGGCATCCCAACCGGTGGAGATGGACGTATAGAACACGTTCAGGGACTAATAAAAGGGGCATGTAAAGAACATAGATTGTGAGAGAGCAGAAGAGCTGAGAGTGGCCTTACCTATAGTGATCTGGTACTGGGGAGTTCTATTAAGTACTTAATTTTCTGTGCAGCAAGTATGAAAGGATGTAAAATAGGAGGAATGCTTTTTACCCCTACTTGATGATCCTGTGTGCATAGGCCTGTTACAGAGAATACCCAGCAAGGCAATATGAAGCTCGTTAACTTTTGTGTTCTCTTGTGCCTAAAGGAGACACAAAGATAAATTAGAGTAGACACTTTTCTCTCCTCAGGTGAGTTTTTCATCAAATAACTGGAGTCCTTTAGGTTAATTCAGAACATACTAACACTCTTCTTTTATTTCCATTTAATTAACATTTGCTTTGTTAGGTTTATTATGAAGGTCTATTTTATTTTTGACACCCCTTGTCTTCTACCTCTCCCCTCCCTCCTTGCTCTCTGTTGTGAAGGTCTGTTTTAACACTAATTCACAGAACTTAACTTGATGCATTGTTTACAGTTTCTATATTTTAACCCGATTCTCTAGGGATAAGATATTGGTCAGAGATATTGTCAGAGATATTGGTTATAATTTTAAAGATACATTTTTAATGTATACATGTTGTCTGATCTTACATACAAAAATAAAAGTTTTTATTCTTACCTGGCATTGTTCATTTTCTAAGGAGTTCTAGTTTCTTTTAGTGAGAAAGTCTTTGGTCACTTAGGGTTACTCATTGTTAATAGGGTTGTTTTTGCTTTTAAGACTTTGTGGTAGCTTGAAAATAAGTATTTATTTTTGAAAGGAAAAGGAACGAATCCTGAGTTCACACTATTTCCATTTCAAAGATAGGATCGTCAGACATTTTTTCTGTATTTTTTTGTTTTATTTTTTACTGCCTCCTGTTTCAGCCACCCCAATTCTGGGAGTAATATTACAGTAATGTGCTTTTACTAAATATCTCTACATAACTCAATTTATTTTCCATGGCAATAACACTGTCAATTTATGTAAGTAATATATGTATTCCCTTTAAAAATAAATTGTAGAATCATATTGATTCTACTTATAATAATTTGCATGTCATTATAATGCATGTAGTAAGTATGAGATGTGTGATAAAATGAGCACACACAGAACTGGCACAAACAGATTTATGAACAAACATCACTGCTGGCTCTTTGTAAGCGCTGGACTTTATTTATGGGAAGTACAAGGACATACTGAAAACTACCCAAGTAGCTTCAAATGGAGTGAAAACTGTCACTTAATAAGGTGGTGTGGATAAACAAGATTTTTGAAGAAAGTTTCTGCTTTAATTAGGGAGAATTTTTGTATTTTCTTATATCTGAAGGATTCCAAATTTATACATGCCCCGGTTTGGACTCTCATTAGAGTTTTAATAATAATCCTTATGCATGTTCTGTACATTTGGGGTTAAGTTTCTTCCCAGAGGTTTTAAAGTTTATTTATGAATGTAAATGGTATCTATGTTTTCATTACATTTATTATTTAGGCAACATATTCACCTTTAACACTAATGTTTTAGCCAGGCAATATAGTAATATTTAAACAAAATCATATCATGCACTAGAACTTCTCTGAATCTTGCTGTATCATATGAAACAATTATACATTTGTCCTTTTGTTTTATTACTATATGCAGTTGGATTACCAAATAATTCTACTAAGAAAATTCTAAATCATGTTAATTTTTTTTTTTACTTGTAAGGGACTATTTGTACTGTTTCATCATTGGGCATGTTGATGTTTACTCACATAAAACATTTTTATATGGAATAATTATATTGGTTTTACTAATTTGCTAATGGTTTTGCATCAGAAATATTTGGTTTCTAATTTTTCATTGCTAATGTTGTAAGTCTTTTTTGCTTTTTTGTTTATTATATCTTGGTTGAGATAATTTCCTCAACCTTGAATTATGAACACACTGACAGGTAGATAAATGAATAAATAAGTGGATAGAAAGATCATGACTATTTTGTTTTTTTGAAATTAAGGTGTCTAAACTCCAGAATATTATTAATGCAGAACATCCATTTACAGGGAGTTACCTCTTCCTAGTTAAACACCGAACAGCAGAGCAATCTGAAAAACTAGAAAGAAAAGAGGTTATATGAAACTGGCTTCATATTTTTTGAGACATTTGAATCACTTTTTCCTGTCTCAGATTATATTTCATATAATAAAACCCACCTATTTGTCTCCTCCCTACATTATGGTACCAATATTGTCCATGTGTAGCCAAAAGAATATTTTCTGTTTCACTTTCTCTCTCTCTCTCTTTCTTTCTTTTGAGAAATGTTCTTATATTTAGAGGATAAGCTACTTCTTAAAGCCACTGGAAATCATTGTAAAAGTAGTCAAATTCTATCGAGTCCCAGCACTCAATTAACAATGAAGCTTCAGCAAACTCTGTTTGTGTTCATGTTCTACTTTATGTACAGGCTTAAAATTGTGATTCATTTCTTAGCACCACATATACAATTGAAAACCAGTAACAGGCAAGAATAGAAGGCAGAAATGATCAGTTTGAATATAAAAATAAATATTGTACCTATAGGAAGCCATCCTATTTCTTGCTTGAGGGAATTGAATACTCTGTAACATAATGTAATCTTTAAAAGCATAATGGCACAGAGACAGTTGTGAGTATAGTGCAGAAACTCTGACATTGACAAATCGTCCAGGAGTTGATGGAATATAAATGGGGCTGACAGACTTTCCAATTCCATTGACATTTAGGTACTTTAAAAATCAAACTGCTTAAATCATTTTCATGCTAGTGCTTGTATGAGTACAAGACTTTCAACGCCTGTTTTAGAAAAATGTCTGAAAACACAATGTTGTATTGTGTTATTACATACAGTTACCAAGATAAGTCTAATATGAATCCAATCATATAAAAGTCACTATTTTAAAAGAGAACAGAAATGTTAATTTAGTAAGGGGAATAACAGCTGTATCTCCTCTTGCACTAACTAAAAAGCAGCCGTAAGTCCAGAAATTCCTCCAATTTCTGCAGCAACACCTTCACATATATGTGTAAATATTGCTGTTTAAATTATTTTATTTTATTTTCCTCTACCACTCTGTATTCTCTCTGCCTGATCTTGTCTGCCTTCTTTAACACCTTGCCTAATACATCATCCAATTAATTATATCTTATTCTTCCTTTCTCTCTGTGGCTCCTTTTCATGAAAAATGAAATGTTTTTGCCATTATTTCCAATACCGTCTTCTCCAAAAAATTATTTTCCTTATCCAGATCTTTTTCTAAATTTGCCTCTCTCTGTTATAATCTTTGTGCTTTTTCCTATACCACACTTCTGACATCACAAGAAGTGTCAGAGTTTTCTTTATTTGCAAAACATACTAGTGGAATATGGAAATGTCTAAGGATTCTGTCAGAGGCTATGAGTATTCACAAGTCTATGAAGTATCTAGGAAAGAAAAATATAATATTTGAAATTATTAACAGTCATAAATTTTATCTTAATAAGATAGAACATAATTTTTAAATCACCCCAAATAAAAGAATGCATGTGTGTATGGCAGTAAAAATAATAGTACCTGTTATATAAAAAATGTATTTTTAAGTGAGAGAAGAAATTTCAGGTTTGGATTAATAGATATAATGTATTTCTGGAAGAGAAAGCTAAAAATTATGACAATGTTAATTCTTTATAATTAAATCTACAGCTTTAATATACATAAAATCAATATTCCAACAAATCTGTTTTTGAATCTGTCAAAAACTTTCAGAAGTTTACCTTTAAGAAGAAAAGAACAGAACATCAAAGGATGTTCAGGAATATAATTGGAAGAAAAGAGCATAACCTTATGTTAGAAAATCTAAATTATGTTTTAGAGTTAAAATATTGCTGTGTGATAATCAGGCAAAGATAAATTTATCAATAGACTAGAATTGCAAAATCAGAAATGTATTTAAGAAAAAATACAAGGCTTTTATTAAATAAAAAGTATTCTGAAAAAATGAAGACAATTCCTAAAAATTTAATTACCTTTTTTGGGAGGGAGGAGCTACACTGAAGCTTGTATGCCCACAGCAAAGTTCTCAGTAACTTCTCCAAGACATCTATTTTGATGTCCATGAGCCACCACAGAATTGTTCTGTCAAAATTAATCCACTCTCTCCACAAAGTAGTTTTTTTCTCTGATGTTCCCTATTAGAAGTAGTATCACCATAACTCTTCAAGTTGCCCAAACCAAAAAATAGTTTTATGATTGGCCATTATGGTTTTTCTAGGTAGTCATAATTTACTTTAAAAATTATTCTTTATATGTTTAACAATGAAAATTCTGCATATATAATACAATTCAAAGGATGAACTGACCAAAATATTTTCTTGATTGACAGCAGAAGTGATATTTTCTGATTATATTAAAGATGCTGACAATACTCCCTGTCAGCTCTACACTACTTGGTAGAGTTAAGACTGTCCATAGAAATTCATAAAAATGCTAAAATATGTTCCAGGGCAATTTCACCTGATAATATTAGAGTTGATAGTATCAGACTATTTTATTCCCTATTAGAGGAATTCCTCCAGGAAATCTGCTTGCATTCAAATTATTTTATGAAGATATACTTCAAAAAATGTAGCACGTATAAAAATGGACATTGACATCATTCGTGAACAGTTGTATATGTGTATATCTTATTTATTTCAACAATAACATATTAATATTATGAGTACTTCTCTCACATAGTTTACAGACTCAGATCTTTAGAAATTCTTTGTCCAAGAAATAAAAATATGTAGTGTGTGTAAAGCATATAAGTAAAAAAACTATATTAGGAATATTGAATGCCTATTATGTGTTATACTGACGTATTTTGTGTCATTTAAATTTCTCAACAACTCAACAAACGTTTTATTCATATATAAAATAATTTATTCAGTGTAATTTGGATAGAATTTGAATAAGACTTTAAATTTGAAGATTTCTTTGCTTTATTATAACTTTCCATTTTATAAGGTGATAAACGATAATAAAAAAGATCACTTTGCTGTGCCATTCATAATGATACTAAAAACATAACTGAAATTAAATATCTATCATTCTTTAAATATGCATGTTGAAATATGAGAGGAAAGTTGCCACCGATACTTTAATCCAAGAAATAAAAATATATAGTGTGTGTAAAGAATATAAGTTAGATGATAGCAACTGTGGCAAATGCTGATTTTCAAAAATGACAGTTCAGTGTTTGAAATAAAACCATACTAGAAGATTCAGCAGTCAATATCCATGGTGATGGATTTCTATGAATGTAATTAAACAGTATTGTGAATTAATTATGAATGTAATTAAACAGTACTACGGAGTTACCACTTTGATGTAGTAGAGTTTGTAAATTTGGTTTCCATCAGAGATATATCTTGAAAAAAATGAAAGTAACACCAACATTTTCTTATTGGGTAGGGTAGTGACTGTTTGGTTCCCTTACCATGACTAAAATTTTAGGAAGAGAGATGTTTCATAAATTGTATCAGTAATGTTTTATGATGCTTTTTTCCCCCCAGATAAAATTTAATTGGGAAGAGAAGAAATGTAGAATGAAGTAAATAATGAAGAAGAAAGGAGAGTTGTCAGTGCAGAAGGCAACTTAGCACTTTGTCATAGGCAGTACTGGCACTTAGTTGTCCTTCCATTTCATACAAAGAACAACGTTAGGTTGATATTTACAGACAAAAAATAAGGAACAGCCAAGTTCCAAGTTCCATAACTCCATTGGATGTTGTTTTCTGTGATGTTCTCTTTGTTCTAAATAAAACTGGGCTCATTTTAATTATCCCTCCAGCCTTAGCAAAACAGGTTCTCTGTTCCACACCTCATATGTTTCTAGTACGTGTACGTGAGTGGACATCTGCTTCCTCACTACCTGTCCCTTGGGATGTCTCCTTTTCCCTATTTTAAGATCTCCAGCATTTTTGAGGTTCGTATAGTGATATTTCATACATTTTTACTTTTCTGTTAATGTCAACTAAAGATCCCCAGTTGTGCCCCTTCATTATGTGATCATTTTAAAACTTGGATTGTGGTTGTCTTCTTAATCTTTCCTGTTACCATGCTTTTCAAATTCAAGATCTAGTAGATGATTCCTCCAACACTGTTTTCTGATAATGATATCGACCATCCTCATTTGGAGATACTATCTTCCTCTCTATTCCATCCACTTTTAGAGAGTTATAATCTATATTCTATCTTCACCAATGGTTTGCTGTATCTCCCATTTTATATGCAATGTGGCACTTCTCTGATGTCAACCACCTATAAATCCAACCATTTAATATCATACTCCATCATGTATTGACACCGTATGTATCTCCTTTTATTTTGGTCTTTAATTTCTCTCAGCGACATTTTTCAGTTTTCAGTGTATGGTCTTTTCACATATTTTATCAGGATTATCTCTAAGTGCAGATTTTTCATAGAAGCCCTTTATCATATCTAGGATGTTTTATTCAGTTCCTAGTTCTCTGAGAACTTTTTTATTTATTTATTTTTACATCAGGAATAGATGTTGAATTTTGTCAAATGCCTCTTTCTGTGTCTCCTGAGATTATCATACATTTTTCCCGTTTATTTTGTTAATAAAATAAATTATACATAAATTATTTCTGAATGTTAAAATAGCCTGGGATGTATTTGACCACTGTTTCTTCAAGTAATCTTCCTTTCTCCATCTGTTTCTCCAGTCCTTTGGGAACTCTACATAGGTTAGACTCCTTGAAGCTGTCCCACAGTTCACTGATTCTCTGTACGTTTTACAATTGTATTTTCTTTTGCATCATTTCTGCGGCTGCAGCTTCATGTTCTGCCATGACTAATCTGCTGCTATTCCTATCTAATGGGCATTTTTATTCGCGCTCTCTCTTTTGCTCACTCTCTCTAATCTCAAACACTGTAGTTTTAATCTATAAAAGATAATCTTTTTGTCTTTCATAATACAACTTAATTTTTAAATATATGGAACATAGTTACAAGTGTTCTTTGTTTGTTTTTGTGCTTCTGTGTAATTCTAACACCTACGGCAGTTGTAGGTTGATTTTGAATAATTGGCTTCTTCATCATGCCTCCTATTTTCTTGCTTCTTTCATGCTTGATAATTTGTTTTTGGATGCCAGATGGAAAAATTTCTTTGTTGAATAATGAATAAGTTTATGGTTGTACAAATAGTTTTGAACTTTGTTTTAGGATGCATTTAAATTACTTGGAAACTGTTTGATACTTTCAGGTCTTCATTTTAAGGTTCTTTATGTGGGATCAGAGTGGTTTGCAGTCTAGTCTTGCCCACTACTCATGCAAGACCCTCAGTGGTATTCTACCAATGCCTCCTGTATCAGGTTTTTCAGGCCAGCTGGTGGGAACAGCCATCATTTCCACTCCTTTGTGAGCCCTGTTTCCTCTATCCTCTTGCTGGTTTATTCCTCTATATTGGATAGTTTTCTGATGTGTATTTATTGGTCATTCTCACCTGATTACTTGAGAGAGACTCCCTTAAATCTCATTTGTTCTCTGTGCAGTTCTTTTCTCTCCAGTACTCTGTTCTGAAAACTCCCGGTCTTCTTACAGCTAGCTCCGAGCCTCACGTTATAGAGCCCTCTGTGCTCTACCACAATGTCCTCACTTCCTGCGTGGCATCTCTTGCAAAGAGGAAAGTTGTAGCAATCATAAGTCTCACCCAATTTGTTTCTCATTTTACAAGGATTCCTATGTTTTGTTGTCTGATGCCCACTGTCTTACAAATCTTTTTCCTGTTTGTAAGGAAAATTTCCTGTTTGCCTATTTTTTTGGGTTTCAGGCAGAAGGGTCAATCCAATTCTTGTTATTGCATCTTGGCTGCAAATGAAGGTCTCCAGGTTGACCTGTTTCATTTTTATAACATGATATACCCTACTTTCTAAATCTGCACATATACTCTGTGGTTCCTTTATATTGCAGTACAAAAAAATATCCCTGCTTTTAAATGAAACCAACCCTTTCACTTAATCCAATTCTTTTAGCCTTTTGCATCTTTCTCTTTTTTGTTACCTCTACTTTGTCCTCAACTGAAGGGGTGAACAGATTTCTTTTTTTCTCTGAAGTGCCAAATATTAAATATTTTAGACTGTGCAGCCTATATAATCTCTGTTGCAACTATTCAATTCTGCCATGTTAGTACAGAAGCAGTCATGTAAATGAATGGACCTAAGTGCTTCAATATATTTTATATATGAAATACCTGTGGTGATCTTGATTTGGCCTGTGGACCATAAGTTTTCCACCATCTCCTCTCCTGGGTCATTCCCAGACCATAATCATCCTCATCTTAGACATAGGAACTGCATCCCTTATTCTCTGTGATTTCTCCTTCTCATATTCTCAATTTCCCGTAATCCACTCAAATTGATCTTTGATTTTCAAAACTATCTAGAAATATCTGTATACCATAGCCGCCTTCTTGAACTCTTTTATGTTCTTTGTTTCAAGCACATCATCCTGGTTTTCTTTCTGTCCATTAACAGTTGTCTTCTTGTAACCAGTTTTACTTTTTGACCCTTTTCTTTCTCCTAGATCTATAAATGTTGAGACACCATCAGGATCACTTTTTCCCTGTATTTTCTTTCCCTTATCAGACTACATTTGGTTCTGTAACTTTAAAAACAGTGTGGTGACTTGTCCTAAATTTAAAACTCTAATTGTTAGCATGTACTAGAGCTCAAGACTATTATATTATATTATTTACCACCCCCATACACATTTGTATTTAATAGAGATTTCATAACTAAACTTATTATAACCAAAACATAATTCTTACTATATCTCCTTTAATCTGTTAATCCTAAATATTTTACCATATCTGTAAATGATGCAGATATTAGCATAACTGTTGCAATGCACTGAAGGAGTCATTACAGATTATATTTTTCTTCACATCTAAAACCAATCTATAAATTCTATTTGCTCTACCCACAATGTGCATTTTGTATCTGACTAACTTTTACCTCCTTCACTGTAAAATCTCTTGTCTAAGCAACTAACATATCTACTATGGAGTATAATATCCTCTCTCACCTCCCCACTGCCCATTGCCACAGCAGTCAGATCTTTGTAAAATATAAATCACATATGTGCTTCCCATGTTCTAAATGCTCCATGTCTTTCAGTCACACTTAAATGAACACCCATCTCTTTCCCAAAACCTGAGAGACTATATGATCTTTTTCCTAATAATCTCTTCAACCTCCTTTAGTACCACCATCCATTTGTTCACTGTTGTCCACTCCTCTGCCCTCCTTATTAATACTCATACTTGCCAAGCATATTCTAGCTCAGGAAGTTTATAGTTGCTGGTTTCAGTGCCTGTCATTTCCTCCACGTTCAAGGCTTTACTTCATCCAGGCAGAATGAGCTCCCTTCTTGAGAAAGGTAAAATAATTATTAAATTTCCCATAACCTTACCATGACCTTAATGTTACTTTCCTGCAAATTTCTTTTATTCCCATTTTACCTCAAAACTCAACTAACTTTGCATAACATGCCTAATTTTTCCTGGTTTTGCTTCTCTGAGAGACCATTGTTTCTTTCACAGACATTCTCTATGTTATTACTATGCTGTACTTTCTTCCTAAACTATATCAGAACTAACTTATTTATGCACTTGATTTGGTGTTTATTATCACTTGCACCACTGATGCCCCTCCCCTAGAATACAGTCTCCTCAAAGGCAGTGACCTAACCAATCTTGTTCACTACTGTGTCATAAGAGTCTGCAGATTGCTTAGAATATATATTAGATGTTCAATAAATATTTTTTGAATAATTGACAAATGTCAGACTTTTAATTGTGAAAATTAGCATTTTAATCAGCTATTAAAACTAAAATTGTTCATAATACCAACAGGCAAAGTTTACAATCAAATGTAACATAAAATATATAAAGGAATCTCTAGAGTAAAGGTATAATTTTATTTAAAGTATGTGGAAAAACAAGATAAGTTATGTTTTCTAAATATACAGAGGCTGTCTGGAAAGTATCCAGTCATGTAATATGAAAATAGAGGCATTTATGGCTGGGATTTTTCCAGACAACCATCATATATTTGGAAGAAAATCTAAGGAAAATGAAATGCAAAAAATGATTGATGGCCTTGTTTGAAGAAGATTTTCACAAGTCAGCTAATATGCATTGAGTATGCTATATGTGAATGAAGGGGCAGATTTTTAAAAGGATTAGAAAAGTTAATGGGGTAAAGAAAAACACAAAGAGCATATTATGACAATAAAAGAATACGGGACTAAAGAGGCAGATGCCAAAGCTGTAGGATCAAGAGAACACACTTAAAAAATAAAGCAATAAAAAATAAAAAGTCACTTGAAAATAGTTTATAAACATCCTTCCAATGTTGATGTATTTTAGTGTTTATACTAATATGATGGTGTCTATAGGATTTTTAATGGTCATGTTTGTTCTCTTAAAACAATGGCTTTTATTGTGGGAATTAATATTTATCTAAATTTTATTTTTCTTCTATATCATTGGGTAAAGAATAACAACTGTCACACAATCTTCAAAAAAATATTCTGTAACCCAAAATAGGAATAAAGATAGATATAGTATCTCCACTAGGACTCCCTTGATAATTCATTTTCCACACACCTCTGGGCACTGTTGTAGCTTTTAATAGGCTCTCTAGTGCATGCTCTGTAGTGTGTTTTGGACTAAAACAATGACACAGAGGAATGATGCCAAGGGGAAAACAGGGCAACTCAGCCCTTGGTGAGTGGTTCGAAGAATGATTGAATTGTTTTCCTTTTTATGATAGAAACCAGTTTTATTTGTACTTTTCCACATTTTTATTATCATAAGTAAGGCTTGCATTTTCTGGGGGAGAGCTTGTCCTATTCTGACAAATATCTATTGAACGTATATAAGAAAACAGAGGTGATGTAATTTTTTAGAAAAAAAAATTTCAGTGAAATTGACTTGTATTCCTTCAGCGAATATCTGATCTCTGATCTTATCATTCAAACCATTTGGCCCTGCTGAAAATCCATGGTCATCCTAAATCTTTCCTGCTACAAAGGACTATTCACTTTCTTTTACCTTCCTTAAAAAAGTTGTTAAATTCTCATCACTTCTTAGTCCTTAGACATGAGTATTATGTGGAGTTGGTGGATTTTATTCAAGTGTTTTTATTGTTTTCTATGTCAGGTCAGGATAATTTCTTTTCCTATCCTCTGGTAACCCTGCTTTTCCTCTTTTGTCCTTTTACTGGTTCCTCACTGTCATCCTTTCTAGTATTGGCATTTAACTCTTTGAATTCTCATACTGAATGGCTGCCAAACACTATAGAAGCATCAGAAACTATTTAAGTTTTATAAGACGGTTTGGGATGGGGAAAATTACAATGATGTTACAAAAGGGAAGAAAGTAAATACAGAAGAGAGAGGTAGAGAAAACATGGCGAGATTGCATGATAAAATTTGATATAGAGACAGATACATTAACAGGGAATAAAAGGAGACAAAGAAATAAAATAATAAAAAGCTTAACAATGAGGGAACAGCCACAGAAAAAATAAAGTCTATGATACTAAGTTTTTCAAGTTTTGAGATAAATTGTAAATAAAAGAAAATTTTAAGTAAGTGGTATAAAGTGATGAAAAGTATAAGATGATATAAAGTTTAAGGGAAATTTAGAAATTAGTTTTTCTTTCACAAGAAGAGGTGAATTCTTCTCTTTGGTTTATTTATTGTAGGAGTAAATGAGTTCAAATTATTGAGAATCCAAAGTATTAAATGTATTAGCTGTATATTGTTCTTAGTAATGTATATTGAAATAATGAAAATCAAGACAGAGAGTACTGGAGAAAGTAAGCATGCGTTAGAAACTAAAAGCAATTAGAAATGATAATGTGTGATACTCATTTGTCAGATGAGAGCATTGAAGAATAGTGTGTTATGTACCTGGATGGTATTTTATACAAAGCTGGGAACATTGGGGATGAGAAAATGAGAACGATCTGAAAGGGTCCATTGAGTTTAGCATCCCTGTGCTCCATTTTCAGGCTCTGTGGTACGGAAGATGTAGGAGAAAAAAAAATACCATCACTTGAGGAGGCTATATGGGAAGTAGAGTTTGTGGAGGTTAAGCCAGATTTTTATTAGGACACAAATATGATGGGAAAATTCAGAGGAAATGATCAGGAGATTAGAATTTGCTCTGATAATGTCTTAAAAATCTCGAGTTTCATGAAGGATTTTGAGGAATTAGAAAGTGATGGAATGGGTATTACAGTGAGATGACAGAGTAAGGGACATGGCAGTTGATAAGAAACTATGGGTCCTTGTGTTGACTCATATCAAGAAGAGTAAAAGATTTAATGATATTAGTTGTAGTGAATTAAAGGCAGGTAAGGATAGGGAGGTTGTGTTTAATGCTAAGGAGTGACATGGTTATGATTCTTTTTCTTCATCCTCCATGGTGAGATTACAAGGTTTGGAAGCCATGGTCTTAGGCCAGGTCTGCTGGTCCACTCTGACTTTTGGGAGCATTGAGACTTCTGGGGATCAGCGTGTAATATTGTGAGGCCCTCCCTTAACCACTGACAATGAGGGAGGTGTGACCTTTAGTCCCAGAACTTAATCCTACATCTTGACTTTGTCGACTGAGTCTCTTTCAAATTAAATGTTCCCTGTAAATAGAAGTGAGAGTTGGTATTTAAACTTAGGAGTATTTCATTTTACTTTTCATAAATGTAATACTGTCCATGGAGATAGCCATTGGTTGTGGGGTTAGTCATGGTACATAATTTAAATTTTCCACTTACTCTCCTCCTGTGGATGGAATACACTTTTTTCAGGAAAGAGTCAATTCAGACTTCTCAATTTTGTTTTCTTTTGCTATGAAAGGTAAAATAAGGAAGCATATATTGATCTGGAATTAGGATTTCATACCTCAAAGTCTACAATACCTTTAGGATACAAAGGCAGTAGGCATGAAAACCTTTGCAGAAGGAGCTTAAGATTCTTCTAGAAAGAGAATCGTGATTCCTTAGATGCTTCATGAGTTTCTAGTCAAGGAGACAGGGTGGCGTATTTGGTTATTGTCCTACCTTAATCTCATGGCAGGGAAGAAAAAATAAAATAAAATGACACTGAAGGGGAGGAAAAATCTGGGTTGATGAAATAGTTTCTGGTCCAGATAAATAAGGCCTGTAGTTCTTGGTAACGGCTGACACCATCAGAGTTTACTGCTAATAGGTGGACGGTCCTTAGGATCCAGACATCATTTTACATTGTGGTGTAAAGTGAGCTAACAGAACTGCATCTGGAGCCTGAGTGTGTCACACCACTGATTGTGGCAGTATGTACAGCTGGAGTTTGGAGTTAGCAGGCTTGCTGGGTGGACGAGTTGCTCTAGAATTGTACAAGACCAGAACAGATGCGAAGTTCGTAGGAGAGGACTCGTGTAACTTGCTGCGAAATATTTCTCTCCATGAAAAAACTTCCCTGGTCTCAGATGCTTTGATGTAAATATGAGTCTGGATTTTTTAAATAATTCAAGCATGATTTTTAGGGAAAAATAACACTAACAGGTATTTTGGACTCCTGTGACTGAAATCAAATGATTAAAAGATTTTTTACTATGTTCTATGTGCTTTCCATGGGTCAGTTGACATGTAAGTAATTTTCTTAAAAAAATCATCAATTTATTACTTAAAAATTTTTGCTTACTTGCTTGTGTGTTTAATTCTTCTACCTGGAAAGTACCCATTGCTTTTATTTAACTTTGGGTCCTTAATAGCTAACACAGTGGCAAACACCTACATGGCTATTGTTAAAATTGGTTGAATGGGTTCAAAAGTTACAACTCTTTTGATTCTCAATTATGCTCAGCCACTAGTATTCACAACATAACACTGTTATAGAGAACTGGCTCTAGGGTATTTAAAGGAGCAACAAACATTACTAATCACCCCAATAAATTTAATAAAAAACACTTTTTATAGCATAACAAAAAGAAAAACAAAGAAACAACATGCTAAGTAAAAATTAAAATGATAAATTAATAAATACATGGATTTTAAGTTTATAAACACAGAAGTAAACATTTTAATTTTGTTATAACCTATACCTTGGCACTCTAACTTGAAACCAGTCAATGATTAGGAAGATTTATGCCCAGTATATTTTATTAGAACTTTAATGACTGTATTGCTTTTGAAGTTTTTCTAGTATTATTTTAATTGTTAAATGGATAAAATACATTTATGGGAAAGTAATGGGAATTGTGATTATCTAAAGTAAATGAAGTAACTCAGCAGTAACAAAACAACCCATTAAATAAGGAGGAAAAGACACAAAGAGACACCTTGCTAAAGAAGATACACAGGTGGCAAATTAGCATATGAAAAGATGGCCCATATCATATGACATTAGGGTACCACAGATTAAAGTAACAGCGACAAACTATTACACAACTATTAGGGTAGCTAAAATACAAAATGCTGGCAACACTAAATGCTGGTGAGGACACAGAGCAACAGCAACTCTACTCTTATTCATTGCTGGTGTTTACACGAAACGTACATGCAAATGCTTGTGGCAGCTTTATTCATAATTGCCAAAAGTTGGAAGAAAAAGGTATCTTTCAGTAGGTGAATGCTTAAAAAAACTGTGGTATGTACATAGAATGGACTATTATTTAGCAAATAAAAAGAGGGGCTAAATAAACTATCAGTCTACAAAAAGGAATTTTTAATTCATATTGCTGATTGATAAAAGCCAATCTGAAAAAACTACATACTGTATGATTCCAACTATACATTATATTGGAAAAGGAAGAAATATGGATACAGTAAAAAGGTAAGGGTTTGCCAAGGAATCAGGGACAAGAGGGAAGGGAGGAAGGATAGGTGCAACACAGAATTTTTATGACCTTGAAACTATTCTTTGTGATACTGTAATGGCACATACATGTTGTTATATGTTTATTAAGAACCCAGTAAATGTACAAAGAGTGAACTTTAATATAAGCTATGGACTTTTAAAAATAATAATGTATAATGTTGTCTTATTAGTTGTTACAAATGTACCTCACTAATATTATATAAGATGTTGAGAGCAGAAAAAACTGTGTATGGGAGCCCTCGTACAATTATACTTTCTGCCTTTTAGAAATTAGTTTTAATTTTTGCGGTGAGTGAAGAATTACTGTTCTTTTAACAACAAACATGCACACATGAACACACACACACACACCCAACAATCCATCCCAGTCTGTGTTGCACTCATGTTATAAGCTCTACAACTGAGGGGTTGAAAAATACAAATTAAAAAAATATGGATAATAGATATGCTGTAGGTGGCACTTAAGATTCCACTGATATACAAGCACTTTGAAATGCCTGGCTAATGGTTTACTGTACTCTGTAGATCCCAAGAATGTCTCTCTCCTTTAGTCTGATGAAAACCTTTTTACTGTGGAGCAGGCTGCTGAGTCTGCTTTTCAGGGATTAAACAGTAGAACTGAACTAATTACTTCTTACCAAAAAGTGAAACCATATTTATTTGAATTATTTCACAGTTGTGAAATACAAAAGTGATTCTTTTGCTTAAATTACCCAGGTAATATTAGCAGTTTAGTTCAGGCTTGTTTTGCAAGTGTAGGATATGTAGGTTTATGTGTATGAGTGCTGGAGACCAAGGAGTTATGCCCAAATTTGAGAGTCCTTCTATGAATAATATTAATAAAGGAACTAAACAGAATTTTAGAAACACAGTCTTACTCATATAAGTGGAAGTAATTGAGGAAAGAGGCAGAATACGTACATTTTTATGAATTTTATTTAATATATAAATGCATATATATTATATGACACATATCATATTATTCATGTTCATAATCTCTTTTTGTCATTGCAGCGATATATGCTAGGAAAAAGTCTAAATATGGAATAATTGCTATTAGTGCCAACCATCCTCTAATCAAAACTATAAAAAGTAAATGTGCAAATATCACATATTGTTCACAATTATGAGGCTTTCTTTTTAACATTCTACAATTTAATACTTTATTGAGGGATTCTGTTTTTCTGTCTTAATATTTATAGGTTTTACTACTCATTTGGTTTCATAGAATCCATTTCTTGTGACCAGACGATATCTTGTAGAGACCCCAACAATTCTGAGTCACTGATTTGAAAGATTATCACCCAATTTCCCAGGGTAGCTTTGCATAATCTGTAAGCTAGCTCTTCTCCATATTTCACTTTTGTAATTAGCTGCCTCAAGTGGTCTTTGAGGTAGATGAGGTCTATATTATGAATTCATGAAGCCATAAGTAAATTTTAATGCAACATTTGATTGACCTTAATTGCCAGAATATAAAAATTTCTAAACATAATCTTTCTTGGTAAATTACAAAAATTCCTACCAACTTCTACTCTTACTGTGAACTTAAATAAGAGCCTCTTTTAAAAGGATAAGCTATAAATGCTTTTAGTATAATGATAACCCAGTTTTCCTCTCTGGGTCTCATCTTGTGTTCCATGCTGTAGCATTCAAAGAAAATTTTGTTAATTTGTTAGGATTTGAGTAAAATTAAAGTACTTCCATTTTACTTTAAAAATATGCTGAAATTCAAGTTTGAATTTTAAACAGTGCGGCAAAGTATACATGTAGTTATATAAACTCATATATGCAATTATATATGAAAAGAGAACAATCTGTTTACTTACTCAGAATCCCACTGTAAAAAATCATTAATATGTAACTAATATTTTTACTGTCTTAAGTCTTAACTACTGGAGAAATGCTATTAATCATTTTAACACTATTTATGGTAAAACATTTCTCATCTTGTTTGATGAAAGTGCAGTGTTTTTGACAATCTCCGGAGTGCCATCTCATTACGATCATCATCACTCAGATCCGACAGATACTGACATCCATGTTTCAAGAACATATAGCCCCTACTTACTGACACATTCTTTATAACTTTAACAGAAACATAAGAGAGAAGACAATATCTTAGGTGTCTATGACAAAAACACAGTAATTTTAGAGATGAATCAGCAGCATTTTCTCCAAAGCAATGCAGTCTTGTCTAAATTAAGAAAAAGTCATTTGGGCTTCTCCAATTTTATAAATTGTTTCCTTGTGAAAAAATAATAGCAAAAATGCACTTTAAATGCATTGGAGCAGAAATCCTAATAAACTTTGTAAGAGCACATGAATTTCTTTCTAAATATTACCCCGATAAATAATAATGTTAATTTAAGGAAAAAAATTAGAGAGTTTAGCATGAAATTATATTCAATTCATCGTATAATTTTGCTCGTGTTACCAGGGCAGATAAAAATCATATATTTATAAGTATTCTAGTATGGAGAAAGGTTTTTTTTTTCCTGCTTTACTGAAGTATAATTGACCAAAAATATTGTAATATATTTAAAGTGTATATCATGATGAGTTGATTATATACATGCACTGTGAAAGGATTCCTCCCATCTATATCCATTGTGTTACATATTTAAATTTTAATATTTTAATGAGAACATTTTTCTAATCTCTTAGCAAATTTAAAGTGGTCAATACAGTGTTATGAACTATAGTCACCATGTTACATGTTAGGTCCTCAGACCTTATGTATCTTATAGCTGAAAATTTGTACAAGTTACATTTAATGTGCACGCTTTCTATAACAGTGAAGTGGAGAGTTAGTAGGCCTGGATTAATTTGCATAGATTAGTCTATAAAATTCACCTATTCTAGATTGCCCTGATTTGCTTCAATTTTAGGCCTACTTTGTAAAGACAAGTGTGCCCATGACAATGTTTTATATACTATGTATATGAACATAGAAAAAGGAAGGCATAAACTCTGATTATGGATGGTGACACAAATAATTGGATACTGATGCTATAGACTAAGAGTAGGCAAACTTTTCTTTTAATGTCCAGGGAGAAATAGTTTAGGGTTTTAGCCATATTTTCTTCTTTATATGTGTTCAGCTGCACAGTTGTAGTGTAAAAGCAACCATAGATAACATATAAAGGAATGAGTGTGACTGTGTTAGAATAACACTTTATTTATGGACACTGAAATTTGATTTTCATATAATTACATGAGTAACATATTAATAAACTTTTGATTTGTTTTCATCTGTTTAAAATGTAAAAACTAAGGGAGTTCCCTGGTGGTGTAGTAGCTAGTCTTTGACGCTCTCTACGTTGCGGCCTGGGTTTGATTCCCAGCCAGGGAACTTACCCCGAAAAAAAAAAGTTTAAAAGATAAAAACTATTCTCAGCTTGCTAGCTGTGTGTACAGCGATGGGCTGGATTTGATTCTCAAACTTTAGTTTGCTGACAAGATAGACATATATGTTATAGAGATATCAAAACAGTTTATGTAATTCAGTATATACATTAGATTATAATATAAAATATAGAAAGTATCATTATTGTTTGAATTAGAGATGGATTCTTGGAGAAAATGAGGCAATTGACACTTAAAGTCTTAAGTCTAATATTAGGAGTAGGGGACAAGGAATTGGTAGGCATTAGAGATAGAAACCAGTTCTTAAGTACAGTTTCAAAAGCAGAAATGAATACAGGGCATCTTGGTTAATTTGAACTCATCACTGGTTTCGATTTTGTCAGTGTTCATCAATAATCTCTCAATTGTTGTTCTAAAGATTTCTAATTTTTATTAGCTTATGCTGAATGATAAAATGCTTATTTTTGTAATTGACTATTAAATACAACTAGAATGCTTCCAATGTCTGCTATAAATATACTCTATTCCAAAATATCTAACTTTAATATTCATATTACACATGGACATTGCATTTTACTTATAGACATCTTTGTACAAAGTTCTCTGCATTCTCTATGATTTGATCTCATCAATCTTTTTCCAGTTTTTGGTCTCTAAAATTTAAAAAATGGATTTAAATAAAATATGCAAGTAAACAGTATGAAAGTTGTACCTCTTCTGAGGTGCAATTCTGGGACAAGCAGTTGTGTGGCATTGATCATCTTATTAAATCTTACCTTTACAAAAACTGATTACAGTGTTATATGAGCAAATTAAGCCATGGATCTCCTAAAGATACCAACATTTAAGTGTATCTATTAGAGGTAGTCATGATGAAAGATTTTAATTCTCAAGCAAGTCAAATTCCTTGATTCAGGATATGAAAAGTACTTTCTCAGAATGTAATGACAACCCTAACTTCACTATTATAAAAATGAGTTTGGTAGTATCATACTTGAACAAATGTTTCCAGGCTGATATATATTGAAAGCAGAAGGATAGCAAATTATTTATATTTTGAAGAGCATCATTAAAGAGTAATAATGGATAAAATTTGTTCCCTCACAAAACTTTTCATTTGAATCAGGTCTGTATACAAGCTGTCAAATTGTCCTGCTAGGCCTCAGACACATACTGTCTGAACAAAGAGTCCACACTCTTCACCACTCTGTAAAATATTAATTACTCCAGGGGTATATTTTACCAAATAGTTTGTCTATTGTAAATTTTCCTATTGAAATACTCAAATAGCAGAAGTTTTGGAAATTGGCTACAAGCAGTACTGTATCTGATTCATTTACATTTTAAATTTTATTTGACAATGTACATTGAGGTAGAAATATTTTGAAGTTGAAATAATACTGTGTAAGTATAAAAGTTGAAGAAATGGTCTTGGTGAAAAGAGCGGCTAATAACCATGTTGAGAAATGAAGAAGGAGATAATCTTGTCCACACATATTCCAGCTGTCCTAGTACTTTACTAGGACATAACAAAACATTGAAAGTTCCATGATGATGTAGTTGTCCTAGTGGGGTGGGGAAGTGCTTTCTTTAATACTGACTCACAGGCGTACTAAAATATTCTACACTGGTGCCAAAGTGTTTGTGGAACTGTTGCTCACTGGTGGCCATGCAGGTCAGCAGTCCATAACCTTACCAGCTTATAAAAGCCCAGCTTGAGGCAAAGGATAAGTAAATGTTTAGGGTTTTGTTTGTTTGTTTGTTTGTTTACTACTAGTAGAGCCATTAATGCAGTGGCCTGCACCATTTTCCTTATTTATGTGATTACACAACTGTATGGTTTTCCAAGAAAATCATAAATATCCTAAAAAGGCTGATTTCATTTTGACGAAGCATTGGAATGTAGTAAATACTCATTTATTTGTGCACACATTAATGATGGGTTCTCTTAACAATAAATGCTCCTTGGTGATATTCGTGAATGATCTGACTGATCTATCTGAATGAATTTAAGTTAGAGAAAAATGATCCCATATTTTTATGACCAGCAATCCCAAATCATTCTGTGATTATTTTACAAGGGCTCTAGATTTCAGGGTATGGCTTCCGGAAATTGCCTACACTCTTAAGAGGCCTCTATTTCCCCATAGGTAATGTTTCATGCTCTCTTCATATTTAATTTTCCTAACATGTTAGGCAAGATATAAAAACCAATGTAATTACCATGCTATAAAATATTATACAGTTGTGTACAGGGTCCAGCAAAAGTAATGTCTGGACTTGAGTTATGATTTTATTACAAAATCATAAACATACATGCTGGGTCTGGCACAAATACTGCCCCTTTTTATGAGCTGGTAATCTATACCAAACCTTCTGTTCCAAAATTACAAACATGTAAGTTACGATTTTTTAATAAAAATTCCAGGTGTTACTCCTTTTGGACCCTGTATTTTATAAAAACATTATAGATAATTATATGTAATATGAATTAGCTCATATTGAATTATAGGTTGTTGATCCACAGTGCCAGTCTAAGCACACTTCAGAAACTTTTTTAATAGCCAAGCCTTTTCTGAATATGCTCCAAATACAGAGTGTTCATTAAGTACTCTGAAGAGACCTCTCTGTTGTGTCTAATGGAGTGCCAAGTAGGCATGAATTAGATATAATTGTTCCTTGCAGCATTTAGTACATTGTTGATGATCAAAGCATCCTTAAATGATGACAATAGTGACAATGTCCCCTGGCCTCTGGATAGAATGTTCCCTCCATTGCTGTTTTCTCTCTGCCAGGTACATTACAAGACCCAGTCCCACTGTCCAAATTGCTTGGATTGTGGCTCTTTGTTTCCATGCTTTGGCATCATTCTTTCACTGTGTTTATTAGTATTTCGGCATTTCCTCCTTTTCACTCAAGAAATACAGGAATTGGCTTGTCTCTCTGTCATCCCTTAATCTCTGAAAAATACCTCCCAGCAAACCCACCCCCAAAATTCTTAATTTCTATTCTTTTGAGCAGGAAATGCAGAGTTTAAAGTAAAAATGTAACATTTCCTTTGCTCAAAGGAGAAAAAAAATGGAACCTAGAGGTTTTATTCAACTCCAGTGTCTTGAGATGTTACTCAATTTCTATGCCCAGTGTTATAAATCATAGACACTCTTATCTTTCCATTCCAATAGATCAGCAGAAAGTTGTGGGAAACTTTTACATTATTGCAAATCCCAATAGTTTCACAGAAATAAACCTTTGTCCACTAAAAATTTCTATTGCTTTCTTCCCCAGTGTAACATGGCTACATTATCTAATTCATGTAGTGGCTCTTCAGATGTAGCTATGGCAGTGATTATTTCATTGTATTACTTAAGGATACTATAATAGTATTCCTAGAAATCTCATTATTTTACAATTAAAATATTTTATATTTTTTATTTTGTATATTACATATATATGTATGAGGGCTGTCCAGATAGCATTCAGCCATGTAAGATAAAAAATAGAGGCATTTATGGCTAGATGTTTTTCCAGACAGCCCTCATATATATATGAAAACATAAAATTGTACTATGCTTGTGTATGTATTACAAATAACATATATATATATATATATATATATATATATATATATATATATATATATATGTAGAGAGAGAGAGAGAGAGAGAGAGAGAGAGATTCCTATACCCAATGTTCTATTAATCAGCTAAAGTCTTCTAATATTTCCATACATATGTTGCACCATTTAGACTTCTCATTGTATTAGGACAAAAATTTACTCCATGACCACGACTTGCAGCTCTATAACAACGTCTTCTTATGGATTAAGAAAAATGAGGGCTTCTCTCATTTTGTGTAGTTGGCTGAATAATGTGTTTTATAGTACTCAAAGTATTGTTGGATTTATTGGTGTTTAATTCAGTCCCAGGATTTACAAACACAAATTTCATCTTCATTCAATCTCCTAACATCTTTAGGTAGTGAAGAAAAATTAATATGTACTGAATATATTTAGTGAAATGAAACTATGATGGTTGGCAGGTGCTTAGACTCTAAACTCCAGATTAATCCTCTGGTGGCATGGAATGAAGAAAGTGAAACACTAAGTTAAATTTATTGTAATAAGAATGACTAATATTAATTGTTTTTTTTGTGTGTGTTGCTGTATGCAATTTTATTTTATTTTATTTTATTTTATTTTTAATTCATTTTTATTGTTAGATTTATTGGGGTGACATCAGTTAGCAAGGATTACATAGGTTTCAGGCATACAATTCTACAGTGCATTGTCAACTTGATGTATAATAAGTTCACCACCTAATGTGACTTCTCTTTCCATCACCTTATATTTAGCTTCCCCCCTCCTCTCCCACTCCCTCCCCTTTCTCCCCTCCGAAGGTAGTGAGTTATCTCAATTGATTGTTCACAGTCAGTTAATTGTTATGTTTCAGACACTGAATTTAGGAATTTTATATTTCATTTAATCTTTGCAACAGCTATATGAAGTGTTTCACCATTTTACATATAAATAAACTGAGCATGGAGAGATTTGTTGACTTATACAAAGTTGTTTTGCTAATAGATAATAAATGCATGATTTTGATCCCAGTATTCAGACTCAGTGGTTCATGCAGAGGATACATAGAAATGACTTAAGTGGTTTTCAGGACCTATAAAGGCTTAGTGGTTTTCTTTGATTTTCTTCAGCAAGTCCATGCCAGTGTTGGAGTCCACCTGTATCTTACTTTTCTCCTGGCAGACTAAGTCCCAGGTAACCCACAGAAGGTTATAGCAAGATGAAAGGCAATTTACTCCAGTAAAGGACATTGGTTCTCATTCTGCTATTACCCTTTTACCAAGTCTTGGTGTCCAAATCGTACCTTTGTATTTAACACATCTTTTCTATGTTCTTATAAGGGTATTGAGTTAGAAAAAGGGAATGTTCAATAATAGACCAGGAGAGAAAATGATGAGGTATATTAAGCCGTACCAAGTGACCACTACGACAGATGTCATATATTGATTAATTGATTGAGTCAATAAATATTTATTGAGTTTCAACTAAGTAGTGAAGTCTGAGGTAGATATCATGGCAGATAGGCAACAAATATATGGATGAAATAATTGAGCAAAAATATAAGCAGTTATGCTATACACTGGTACCCAACATACCAATTTTATAAACCATTTTTTTGAGACATTAAAAAATACTCCAACAAATTTAAATTTTAGTTCCCCCAAGTAGCAGAAACATTCTTAAGTGCCTTTTCTTACTATTTTTATTCTTGTTACTATATTATTATTTAAACTCTGTGTTGATCATGGGGAGTACATATGGCCCATGTATTGTAATTTACAACAAAACATCGTACAGAATCATTCTCACACCAATTCAGGGATTATTTCCATTGTCCCCAGTGTTAAAAACGAAATTAGGGCAGTCTGGTGTATTTATTTGATTACAGAGCTTTTTGATTCTCTCCACAGGCATAGTGCACTGCAGTCTTCCCAAAATTTTTCATTTGAATAACCAAAAAATAATAATAAGTAGGGTCTAGGAAGAATATAGTTCAATAAATTACCAGCTTTTTCTTCTTATGAGAGTGGCCCAATATTAAGCCTTATTGTAAAGGAGAAAATCAGAAGTGGTCAGAGGAACATCACTGACTAGGAATAAAGTTAGGTGAGACAGTCCTGACTCTAATGAAAATGATAATCTAAATTGTGAAATAGGAAAACACAAGTATGAAATACATATTGCTTTTGTTTTTGAAAGAATCAGGTTTACACCGTATTAATTTTATTGAATATCTGCCCTTATGCTATTCTTTATATATATATATAAGGTTGTCTGACAAATAGGGCTGAAGGGAAATTTTCTGATATGCAATGTTATTTTAATATTTTACCTGCAAAAATAAAGTAACACACCACAATTCAGGGAATGACTGTTACAGTGCCGATATCTCCTAGATCCATTATCTCTCCCAAAACAAATTTGTCAAGGGCTTATCAGTGTTTGAAGTTGAATAAGAAGATTTGAGAGACAGTTGGAAATAACAGATAAAAGGTGTTAGACTTAGGAAATCTTATTGCCTGGGAATTTTAACTCTCTCCCTCACATATGTGAGCAAGAGAATCAAGTCCTTATTTCTGTGATGGCGTTTGAGGGATGTAAAGTTTCTATAAATTATTTTACTGGTTAGATATAGTAAAATATCTTGTTAGAGCATTTAATAGAGATGAAGACCTTGCAATTAATTTAAGGTCTTAAATTAATGAAAGAAAGCATTAACAGCAGTGTAGCATTCAGAGACTCAGCAGGAAACATGGGAATTTATTAAAAGGGCTAAATGTAATTACACAGTCAAAATTTCCCATTGAAAGATCAAGCAATTTGCACTAATGTCAGTGTACATAACAAGGCTTCAGTGAATACTCTAGGGATGGGAAGGTATGGAGACATGAAAGAATAAGGTATATGCCTCATGATTGAATTCACAGTGAAGGGATTATTTGGTGAAACATTGCAGTGGCCATCATGTGACATTCTGAGTATGAAATTCAAACCACATCTTACAGTGTTCTTCAGTGACATCATATCCAAAAGATTAACAATATATGTCAATCTTTGCATACAAGATTTGTCCCAAAACATTCCATATGAAATAAATTATAGAATACACAAATAAATGAAAATATATCTCATGTTCATGGATTAGAAGAATTAATATTATTAAAATGTCCATACTACTCAAAGCCATGTATATATTCAAAACAATTCCTATCACAAGTCCAATGAATTTTTTAATACAAATAGGTAAAACAATCCTAAAATCCGTACTGAAACAACAGAAACCCAGAGTAGTCAAAGCAATCTTGAGAAAGAATAACAAAGCTAGAGGCATCATACTTCTTGATTTCAAACTGTATTTCAAAGCTCAAAACTGCATGGTATCAGCATAAACATATACACACAGACCAATGGAACAGAATTGAGAGCCCACGTACAAACCCCACACATGTAGACAACTAATACTTGGTAAGGGAGAAAGGTATTTTCAATAAGTCTCTTAAAAAATGTTGTTGGGAAAAGTGGATATCCATATTTAGAAGAATGAATTTGTACCTTTATCTTAACATCACTTAAAAAATTTAGCTCCAAATGCATTAAAGACATGAACCTAAAACCATAAAACTGCTAGAAGAAAACATAAAGGAAAAGCTCCTTTACATTGGTCTTGGCAACAGTGTTTTTGAATGCGACATCTAAAGCCCAATGAACAAAAGCAAAAATTGGTAAGTGAAACTTTCAAACTAAAAAGCTTCTACATGGCAAAAGAAGCAATCAACCAAATGAAAGGCAGCCTACAGAATGTGAGAAAATAATTGCAAATCACATATCTGATAAGAGGTTAATATCTCAAATATATAAGAAACTCATACAATTCAATAGCAAAACAAAGTCAATAACAACAAAAACTATCATTACAAATGATCAAAAGTCCTAGATAGACATTTTTCCAAAGAAGATAAACAAATAGCCAACAGGTACATGCAAAGCTGCTGAATCATCATCACTAATCATCAGGGAAATGCAAATCAAAACTGTAATAAGATATTACCTCACACCTATTAGAATGGCTGTTATGAACAAGATATTAGATAAATGCTGGTGAAGATGTGGGGAAAAGGGAACCCTTATGCGTTGTTGCTGGGAATGTAAGTTAGTACCGCCATTATGGAAAAACAGTATGGAGATTTCTCAAGAAGTTAAAAGAATTATAATTCTATACTATCCAACAATCCCACTCTGGATACATGTACAAAAAAAAAAATCACTGTCTTGATGAGATAGTATACCTCATGTTGACTATAGCATTCTTCGTAATAGCCAAGACATGGAAACAACCAAAGTGTCCATTGTCAGATGAATGGATAAGGAATTAATAAATGAGTCCTGCTATTAGTGACAACATAAATGGACCTTTAGGACATTATGCTAAGTGAAGTCAGAAAGAGACAGACATATACGATTTGCATATGTGAAATCTAAAACTAACAAAATACTGAAGAACTAAGAAACGGAATAGACTGCTGGTTGGCAGGGGTGGAGGTGTTGGAGGAAATGGGTGAAGGGGGTCAAAGGGTACAAATATCCAGTTACAAAATTAACTAAGTCCTCAGGATGTAGTGTACAGTATGGTGGCTATAATTACCATACTGTATCATACACTGGAAAGTTGCTAAGAAAGTAGATCTTAAAAGTTCTCACTATTATTAAAAAAGGTTAACTGAGTGGATGGGTGGATGGATTTGTTTACTAATGTTATGACCTTATGTGGTAACTGTTTCACCATATATATGAAATCATCACAATATACCTTATTCAGTGTTGTATGCCACTTATATCTCAATGAAGTCTGGAAAGAGCCTCATATTTAAAAAAGTGCACATATTGATTCAATGTTATTTCATGAAAATTCATGTCATAGCAAATATTGATTTGCTGTACTAGAAAAGTATTGACAATAAATATAAGATTAGTGGTGACTTGGTGTAAATGACTTGAAGTTCTGAGGAAAACTCAAAAGCTGCTTCTAATAACAGAGGCCTTTCATGAAAAGTATTCTAAGTTCTATTAAACGTAGTGCCGGAAAATTGGCAAAAAGAGCTATCTAGCTATTCTTAAATATCACAACAGGGAATAGCTCTGAGTGTTCATAATATCACCTTTCAAGATTTCCACAGAGTGTATAGGCGGTCTATTTAGCAGGAACTCTCAGGAACATAAAAGCTAAAAGAATAGGTTTCTCCCTGTGTGAGGGGGTTAATCATCTCTCATAGCAGTTTGTTGTATACCATCTGAAAGACGAATCCCCACACAAGGATTATTGACAATATTCTGGGGTCATTCTTAGTTTATGTATTGTTTCATGTGTATACTTATCTAACATTTTTGTTATTGTTGTTGTGAAAAACCAGTTCTAATATACCTATTTAAAAAACAATATAAAAATGTAGTAATAACTCTACTGAGAACTTATTGCTGAATATGTTTTGGTGAAAAACTTGAAGAAGCTAGACAGATCTAGGCTTGACTTTTTTCTTCACTGACATCTAAAAGTGTAACTTTGGAAAGAAGGCATAACAACCATACCATTCAGTTCACTTATAAAATGTGTGAAATTCTAATAATAATTATATATAATGTTTGCCTTACAAGTTTGTTGTATTAAGTGAAATAACATCCAAATGCATTGTATAGATGCTAGTATGTCATACTTAGTAGACATGCAAAACCATAAAAGTACCATAAATCTCAATTCATTGTGAATTCTTTAAATGTCTATAGAATTCTATTCTGTGCAATATACCTATAGAAGACTTTTTGTTGTTATTACAATTAAAATCATCACTGTTGAAGTAAAACTGCATAGCAAAATGTACTTCCAATGGTGGAATTTCAGAAATCAGATGACAGTTAAAAAATGTTAGCAGAACACTGCTAAATACTTCCAAATTTCTCTACATAAAGTTTGTAAGTGTATACGAGGGCTGTCCGGAAAGTATCCAGCTGTGTAACCATTCTTGTTATGTTGACAATGGCTGGACTTCTTCTGGACAGACCTCCTTTGTTTTTGCTAATGGCCATTGAGTATGCCTGATTCCCTGGGTCTTCATTTAACATTCCTTTACGGTATTCACATTTGCTAAGTGAAAAATTCCATCATATTTTTTTTAAATTTTTTTAATTCAAATTTTTAAAATTTATATTTAGGTACTTTTTTTGTATTATAAAGAAATTTTAATTTTTAAACATATTATGGTACAAGAAATTTTATGTAACAATTACGAAACATTAGAACAGATACAAGGTGCAAGAAATTGTATGTGTGAAATTATTTTTATATAAAAAATAATTATCATATTCCAGGGCATTACTTTGCATATGGATACTGTTCTTGATTTCTAGAGTTACACTTTTAACTTATAAGCATAAATAAAAGAATTAAAGACATTTATATATGAATAGTACCCATGAATAATGCACATCCTTATTTTTCCCTCACAAATTTGGGCAAAAAAGTAAACATTATGCACAGTAAAATATAGTAAGTTGCCAAAACGTTTCTGTTTTGTAGATGAATACATTTTATTGTAAAGAGGTTAGACAACTTATCCCCAAACTTGTGCATAATAAGTAGGAAAATTAAGACCCAAACTGAGTTCTGATTACAAGTGTACTAGGTATTCTATTGTACCTCCCTACTTCTCCTTAAAAGTTCAACAAAGATAGACTAAAAGCATAAACATGCAGAGAACGTTTTCCAGGAACTTTTGAACTTCATGAAAACAATAATAATCATTTTTTAAAAAAGCTTTAAAAAAAGAATGTGTTATTCTTTTTTTTTTGTCAATTATCAGTAACATTTACTAAGGACCTATCATAAACCAGTTATCATGCTAGGGGTGAGGATACAAAATAAATATACAGTATCACAACCCTCAAGGAGTTCATTTCTAGCAACAGTGACAGAGACTGATAGTAAACAGACAGTCACAGTATAAAATGATTCCTCTTGTGATGGGGTTACATGCAAAAGGCTATAGGAGCCCAGCTGGTGAAAGAGTGTCACTTAATTTGAGGAGGAAGATAAGGGTCAAAGAGTTTTTCCAAAAAAGTGAGTCTTAAGGGGTTTTTAACCTGAAATTTGTTTCATCAGATATCAGTATGGCAACTCCTGCTTTTCTCTGGTTACCATTTGCTTGGAGTACTGTTTCCCATCCTTTCACTCTTGAGTCTCTGTTTGTCCTTAATGGCTGAGGTGTGCCTCTTGGAGCATATGGACGGGTTTTGTTTTTGAATCTAGTCTGGTATTCTGTGTCTTTTTATTGGTGAGTTCAGTCCATTAACATTTAGAGTGATGATCAATACATGAGGATTTCCTGTGGCCATTACTTTTTTGTTGTTGTTTTGTTTCATTTTTATTTATTTCTCATTGCCCCAACTCTATTCCATTTGTCCTGATGTTTTGTTTCAGGTCGAAGAGCCTCCATCTGTACGTCTTGAAGTGCTGGTCTCGTGCTGGCAAATTCCCTCAGCTTCTGTGTGTCTGAGAAGGTCTTTATTCCTCCTTCCTATCTGAAGGATAATTTTGCTGGATAATTTATTCTTGGGTAAAAGTTTCTCTCTTTTAATATTTTGAATATTTGATTCCACTCCCTCCTGGCATGCAGAGTTTTGCTGAGAAATCTGATGCCAGCTTGATGGGTTTATCTCTAAGGGTTATAATTCGTTTTTCCCTAGCTGCCTTGAGAATTGTCTCTTTGTCTTTGATTTTTGACATCTTCAGGACTATGTGTCTTGGAGAAAATCTGCTAGGGTCCAGGTATCTAGAGGACCTATTTTCTTCTTGAATTTGGGGTTCCAGATCTTTCCATAGGTTTGGAAACTTCTCCTCTACTATTTGTTTGAGTATGCTATCTGTAGAGTGCTCTGCTCCCTCTTCCAATCCTATTATCTTGATGTTGTTTTGTTTCATGGAATCAGATAGTTCTTGCAGAGTTCTTTCAGTCCCTTTGGTTCTGTATGCCCTATCTTCCTCTTTCTCAGATGTTTCCACGTTCCAATCTTTAATATCACTAATTCTTTCCTCCATCTGGTTGGCCCTGTTTTCTATGGCAGTTATTTCATTTCTCACTTCTTTTATTGTATTATTTATCTCGTTCTTCCTTACAGTTTGGATTTCTTTGTTAAACTGTTTCTTCTGTTCATGGATTTCCTTTCTGAGATCATTCATCTCAGCTATGATGTTTTGCCAGTATGTTTTCATTTCTCTCAGAGCCTTTAGAATGACTATTTTATATTCTCTGTCAGTCAGTTCATAAATTTCTGGATCTATAAGATCCTTTTCTGGAGATGTTTCATCTTCTTTCTGAGTGGCTTTAAATCCTAAGGTATTCATATTTTCTATTGTGGTCTTCTTCTCTGGCATGAGGGCTTTATTTCCAGCAGAGCCAAGGAGATCACTTTATTTCTCTGATTTGTACTTTTGTGTTGTCTTGCTGTAGAACAGACACTAGGTGGTCCTTGGGGGCAAGTTTTGGGAGAGAGGGGAGGTGTTTAAATCATATGTCCAGTCTCCAGCAGTGTTTGGAGGCGGGTGCAGTGGTCTGTCGTCTCTTCACTTCCTGCAGTTCGTTGGAGAAGCTGAATAATTTAAACAGCCTTTAGTCCCCCATTCTGATCCAGTCTTTCAAATACCAGCCAAAGTGATCTTGCTTAAGATGCAAACTTTTTCTGTCTTTGACTGTGGGCTATATAGTCTTCCAACATTATTTGATAGGGTGATCCGTTTGTCTCCAGTCTTTCATGCCATTAGAGAACCTCTACTTTGGCTTCACATGCCATTCTTCAGTCTCCACAGGACCCCCTCATCCTTGCAGTCCCTTCCAAGATTCCATCATATTTTAAATTATCATTGTCCTCACTTACTGGTTAAGTTGAATATTTTTTTTATTAATTATACATTCATATTTTATTCTAATTCATAATAAATTTAGTAGATTCTAGGGTCTACTAAACCTACCAATTCTTTCCATGTTCATGTGAAATTCAGGGAACTTCTGCAATACTTTTTGTTTTATTCCAGCCTCTGTCTTCATTGTAATAGTTGGTTCTAAATGCTTTTGTTTTTAAGGGGCCCAACTGCTACAAATTATAGCTGTAACATAGAGTGCAGTAGTTTGATAATGGTTTAGTTTGCTTTTATAGAAACACCCGCCCCTGTCATCAACTTTGTAAACCAGGGGATTATTGGCCAATGGAGCACAAGACAATAGTTCATGTTTGGTGAAGAGAACTTTAAGCACGTGAGAAGTTAGTACTGATTCTAGCTTATTTTTTTCTTCTTTCCATTGTTTTTAATAGCTGTACAACCAATGAATGATGATTCTTTATTGTAAAACTTTCAGAAAAAGGGAATTATACAGACTAACAAATAAATCATAATCATCATTGTATTAATTTGGTAAGGCTGCCACAACAAAGTAACATAGACTCTGTAGCTTAAACAACAGAATTGCATTTTCCTCACAATTCTGGAGGCCAGAAATCTAAGATCTAAGTGTCATGGATGGTTTTTTTTAAGGCCTCTCACCTCTTCTTTGTCTTCCTGTGGTCTTCCTTCTGTGTGTCTATATCCTAATATTTTTTTCTCATAAATACACCAGTCATACCAGATTAAGGAACGTCTTAGTTCCCTCATTTAAGCCTAATTACATCTATAAAAACTTATCTCCAAATACAGTCACATTCTGAGGTAACATAGGGATTTTGGAGGGAATACAATCAGCCCATAACAGTTCTGCATCTCCATTCAACTCAATCTTCTTAATTAGATAGCCACTCCTGAGTTTGATTTCAAACACAAGCATTCCTGTCCTAGAGTCAGAGTACATGGGCACTATAAAGCCTGTCCTCGAAGTCCAACACACACACACACACACACACACACACACACACACACACGCAGCATACTTGCACATATATATGTTTAGTATGTTATATAATTACATGAATGTTTCAGTGAGTATTGAAAAAATTGTTCATATTTGTTAACTTTATTCCTATTAGTTTTAAAAATAAAGCTTTTTAATAAGAGCATATGTGCTGTATGATTTGGCACATACAAAGTTGTGGTGGTCAGCATGCTGGATTATTATGTTAAAATACACGTAAAAGAAAATTTGCTAATTATTGATCATGTAGTTTCTGTTCTTAATTTTTTAGTTGTCTGTTTGATTAGTTGGGTTGCGTTTGAAAAAAGAAGTTTCCTAGGACTATGAATTTTTAAATATTATAATTTTCTCAACTTTTTATTTATATTTGGTGGTGTTATCTTTACTTCTTGAATGCACACACATACAGTATTACTTTTTAATTCAGTAAGAATTTTCTTTATATTTCTTGTGATTTGAGTTTTCTCTTTTGTCTGAATATGTTTCCATATTGTCTTCATATTTGAAGATATTTTCATCGAGTATATAATTCAAGGTTGACCTTTGTTTGGCTGTTTTTAGTCCCCCTACCCCAACTTCTTAATTATATCATTTTATTACCTTCTGGTTTCTGTCATTTTCTGTAGAAAAATCTATTCTTTTTCTTCTTATTATTATAAATTATTGGTAATATTTTCCTGAATTTAGTATGTCATTTTCTACATTTGATTTTAAATGTTTCTCTTTATCTGAACTTTTCTCAATCTAACTGTAACATGCATAGAAGGTACGTGTGTGTGCGCGCGCGCGCGCGCGTGTGTGTGTGTGTGTGTGTGTGTGTGTGTAGCATTTTGGGGTGTTAATTGTGATTTTGGGATCTGTGTTAGAAAGTTCATAGCAATTATATGCCATTTTCATCCATTATATGCCAATATCTTTTGCCCCCTTTCACCCTCTTCTTTATTCATTTCCATTAAGCAAATTTCATAGCTTTATGTTGTTTTATATGTCTGTATCTCTTTACTTGTTTGGTTTGTTCTTTGTTCTTTAGTTTGTATTATTTCTATTGGCCTGTTTTCACATTTCCTAATGCATTCTTCCATAGTGGATACTTTCTTGTTAAAGGCAAAAAAGCTTTTTTCTTTTTCATTTCAGGAATTAAATTCTAGAATTTTAGAAACTTAAATTCCAGAACTTTGTTTTTATAGCTATTACTGTGTCTATTACTGTGTTAAAACCTCCATTATTTTCCCACATTTTTCTCTAAATTTAACTTGTGTATAATAATTATTTTAACACCTTTGTCTGCTGATTGTAAAATTTGTGTTTCTTGTGCATTTGCTTCTAGTGGCTACTTTTATTTCCTTGATTATGGATTACATTTGCCTCCTTCTTCACATGACTAATAAATTATGATGACTAATTAACATCTTAACACTTTGAGTAGCAATTGATTATGTTAATGAGATTATATTTTTTTCTCTATAAATTGTTGTCTTGTTCTGGAATTAAATTAAAAAACTTCAACCTTGTCAAGTCTTGATTTTGGATTCATTGAGTGAATCAATCTCAGATTTGCCATCATTTCTACATAGTTCTAGGTATAGTTCATACCACAAGTATGAATGTAATTCTAAGCATAGTTCATACCACAAGTACAGGACCTTTCTAAATTGTCAAATGAAAAAATTATATATAGAAACAAAAACAAAAACAAAAAACCCAGCACTTTTACTAAGAGCCTACTCTTTTCCTAGCTAAGATTCAATATCTCAACATTGTGTGATCTCTGAAATTTCTGTTCATCTGGCAGGACCCGAGCAGCTGGTCTCAGCTGTATTTTTTGAATTATTGCCCTGTTGTTCCAAGCTTAGGATTTAGCCAATATCTAAGGAAAACCTCTATGCAACGTATAAAACCAAGTTTTTCTGGAACTTGAACAATTTTTTTTAGCTATTTTGCTGGGTACATAGACTTAAGCTGGTACTAAATGTTATTTATATTTTATATGGAATTAATTATATTGTATATATATTAGAAATAGAATATTATGATGGTTACAATATTATAAAATCAGTTGAATTTCAGGCAATAAAATAGAAAGTATTTGAGAAAATATTAGCGGTAAAAAGGTATATAAACTTGATGAAAAATAATTATGTATTTATGATGTTCAAAATAAAAAATTACTAAAGGTTACCATCATTATCATTTTATTTCAAAAACACATTTTAATCCAAAGCAGTAGTTTTAATATTGGAAGAAATAGTTTTTGATTTTAACTTCAGAATCTACATAACATTTCATCAATTTGATGTAAAAATTATATTTCTCCCTATTAATAAGCTCTTAGCTAAGGTTTCTTAGCTAATGACAATATGTGTAATAAAAACTGGGTCATTGGTGTTGAAGATTTCTTGATGTTGCTCTGCGATAAAGCAAGGGGAAAAACGGTTGAACCAAAAAAAAATCAGACCGGAAGGTTAGATTTATATCTCACCCTCAGAAAGCTATCTACATACCAATACTTTCTACAGTTTAGAATATACTAAGTTGGCCTGTACAGAATTTTGTTTTATCTCCCTTCTAAGAATGGGAATTCTCACTAAGAGTAAAAACATAATAAGGTGTAGAAATGTATCACGAGGTATATATCATATCGAGATTTAGCTTTTGTAGTTTTGAATCCTCTCATTTTTTATATGCAGCAAGGCAAGTACTTTCTAAGAAAATTGTGAAGAACTAAGAGGAATTACATAAAATATTATAAAATATATGTATTTTGATTCTGTCACATGTCTCACTATTTTGTATTGTTTGGCTAGGTTTGAAAATATCTTATTCCATTAATTTGGGAATAATCTCTACTTTTCAAAATGGGTTAACCTCAAGAAATTTGCACCAAAATATTTAAACTTCACATCCTATAATTCAGTACAATTTTTGGTGTCCCAAAGCACTGCAAAAACCTTAATGAAGAATAAGTCTTTATGACTTGTTTCAACTGAATGCTTCCAAGCAGGCAAAAATGAGGAATCATTATATGCACTGGTGAAAGCACACTTTAAAGCTGCAGTTTTGTTTAATTCCTGTCACCTTACTCATGACAGCTATAACAAATAAAGAAACTGAGGATGAATTCATAGGGATAATTAAGCAGTGTTGATCTTAGGACAGTTGTCTTTTCAATGAAACACTGATTGCATTGTTCCTAACAAAACTATCTCTGCATGACAGAACTAATTAGTGACCATCTGAACTTACTTAGCCAAACAAAAAAAGCAATTAAAAACTCCGTCATCACTGAATCTACCATTGAACAGCTGGTTATATTGATAAGCAATCCAGCAAGTTAAAGCTACTTTAGAACACAATGGAACATAATCTGCTTTCTGAGTAGTAATTAGAGAGCAATGAGAGAATGAGATTAATGTTCAGAAACTGTAATTGTGATGTAAACAACTTTTAAAATGCATTTTCCTCCTGAATTGGCATAAGAATAATCAGTGAGAATTTTCATATTCTGTGAAACATACATTCCCAAGGGATTTAAAGATCATATTATAGGTTTTATCAATAATTACCATCTACCTAAGACAGGATATATGATAATTTCAATTTTTAGGAAAGAGAAATAAGGTACATTCTTTTGAATCATATTTGGTGCATATGTCATGTAAAAATGTCAATTAAATTCATTACAAGGTCAGTCATAAGCAATATCTCAGAGTTAGTTAATATATGGGCAGTTAGCTATGCCTATTTAAAAGAGTACTTAATACTCTTACATAGTTTGAGTACTTTTTCTCTCTTTATAGCCCCGTAACTGAAACAAAGTTTTATCCTATACTGAAGGATAGGACAGTCTTCAAGCTCAAGATTTTATGAAATAGAACAGGCATGTATCCCAATCCTGTATGCACCAGTAACCAGCTGCATTACCTTAGGCAAGTTACTTCATTTTTAGCCCCTTAGGTTACATACATGAAAGTGGATGGGAGGCGGTCCTCTTAACATTGAAAGATTGTTGAAATAAGCTATATATACATACACACATACATACATACTTGTATATATGCATACATTCATATACACACAAACACACATCCCTACACACACACACACACACACACACACACTTATTTGACCACCCAAAGTTAAAAGGATATCAAGTTCTAATTTCTGGAAACTGTAAACATTATTTTATAAAGATAAATTTTCCTTTAAGATATGATAATATTAAGGCTCTTGAGATGAAATTATTCTGGATGATTCAGGAGGCTTCTAAATATAATCCTGTGTCTTTATAAGACAGAGGCAAAGGGTGATTAACGCACACAGCAGAGGAGAGGTAATGTGACTGTGAAGACAGAGTGGACTTACTCAGAGAAAAGCTAAGGAGTGCTGGCAGCCATAAAAAGTTGGAGAAAATAAGGAACAAATTCTTCAGCTCTTCTGGAACTTCCAAAGTTTTGTCTCAGTGATGTTGAGTTTTGGACTTGTAGCCTCCAGAACTATGAAATAATGGTTTCTGTTGTATTAAACCAACCATTTTATGGTAACTTTATGAAAGCTACAGGAAAGCATTTATGTATATTGCAAAATTTATAAATTTACATATAATTATAATACTAGTATGTCAGTATTTTGACTGGCTCAATAAAAGGGAGTTATAATTATTCCAAACAATTCCTTTTACCAGGTATTTATTTCATTTGCTTTTCTGCCAAGAACTGTACATTTATGTGATGGTCTCATATGTGTCGATCAGAAGGGAGTCCAGAAGTATTCTGATTAAAGCATACCCATCTTTTTCCAAGGTATTTCCTAATACCTCTTTAGACTGAAAACCAGGTCCATTTCCCTTAAAAACTGAGAGTGATTGTGTCATCCAGGAAAATTAGATGAAAATGCTATGGTTTTGTAGTTATTTTAAATCAGTCCTTCAGGATTATTTCAGTCTTCACCCACTTAGTCTCTAATAAAAGTAATTCTCTTTTACTGTATGTCCTAAGAAATTACTTTGGTATTTAATTTTCACTATAGTATTTGAGTTTTATTGTAAATGCTATCATTAGATCATTGTTTTCTTATTAAATGTGTTCTTTCTTAACTATAAAACTTTATTATCTTAACCCTAAATTTTAACATAATGAAATTATAAAATATAGCAATGGGTAATATAATTTAAAATACATAATGAATGCATAAGGCTTTGACATAGAATTTATTGCTTAAGTTATAAACAGCAAATAATAGAACTTGATTAATCAATTCTTATGTAGTTAAAATTTCTAAAGGAGTTTTAGCTGATTTATATATACATTTGCATTTGGCTCTGTTTTTACTTAACTGTTCCTGATTGTCTTATGTATTTTAATCATTTTTATAAGACTCTTGAATCTTGTACATTATTATTTCAACATTATAAATTTTTAAAATTAAATATTAGAAATTAAAAATATTTAAATGACAAAATGTCAGACCACCAAATGTATTATTTAGTAAACTATTCTTGATATTAAAATAAAACTTTTATTTTACCTAAAATAGGTAAATGCAATTATTTTAATTTTTTATTTGTTTCTAAATAAATATTTTTAACTTTTCTGATTTGCAGATATTAAGTGACATTATACTAGTTTATTCTTCTCGCTGTTTTGCAGTTATGTTAGTTTTTCCTCATTAAAATTCTCAAGTGAGTGAGTGTGTATGTGTGTGTGTGTATATTTAGTGCATACTCATGTATAATAACTTTTTTGTGATTTTATTATGTTCTCGTAGTGAATGGGAAAATTTTCTATTTTGTCTCTGTAGTTTCAGCCTTTGCATACTCTTTTTCAATGCTGTCCTATTTCTCCACCTACATGCATGTATACATGCACACTGTATTTGCACCTATGAAGTACTACAAGTATTCAGGACAGGCACATGGTACTTAAAGCAAATCAACTATTCATAAAACAACAATAGAACAAGTAGAGATTTACCTAAAATTTCATGTAAAACTTTTGAAGAGAAACGTTCTGGATATCTTATTTCTGGCCTAGTATGGAAGAGCTCGGAAGTCATCACTCCTGTCCACACAAAAACAATAACCAAAAAGCTAATCAAATTGGTAAACAACAACTCTTCTTTGATCTATCAGAGAACTGAGGTTATAGGGCAAACTGCTGGCCCCCAAATTGGAAAGCTAGACGGGTAAAAATAGAGAATCATAATCTGAGTAGAAACCTCTATGGGAACCTCCATCAGAGCAGGAAAACCTAAATGGTAATTGATCAAGTGCTGGAGGATCAAGTGTGGACAACTTTGAGAGCTCAAAACTCCAGAGGGGCCCAGTTTTCAGGGACCTGAAACTTTCGTGAGTTATCTCCTGGAGCTCTACGAGGTTTTGGCAGTGACGAGGGGAGGAAAATCTCCATATACTGAAGAAAGAGGGGAAAAAGAGTAACTATTTTGCAAAAACAAACAAACATAAAGAAGTCTGGAGTATTCTGTTCTTCCTAATAAACTCTGCCCTCAAAATGAGCTCTTTCACCAGAGATTAACTAACTGCAGTTTTACCAAAGTGTAATGGACCTGGGTGAAGGAAAATAACCCACTCAAGCCTTCTCTAGACATTTTGTGTCACCTAAGTTGGAAAAAGTAAATAAAAACAAAAACTGAGGAGCATTGTGAAGTTTACAAACAAGACATAGGTTCACTAAATACTTAGACCTAATCATACCACTGTAGGACCCTTTCCCTCTTCAACAACCTACTACCACATTTTATACAGAACTCCTGTATAAACATAGGAATACAACTGAAAGAATTGCCTTGTTAAGAAGACTCCAGGGAATCCCAAAGACAACAGGGGAATTACGAACAAAGACATATGAGGAAATTTTAGACTATGATATCTACAGCTACAACAAGTAGTAAATACGGCTTATCTTCAGAAATCATGCAAACATGAAAAGACTGGAGAAAAATATCTAAAGTGTTGGAAGAAAAAAGGAACAAGTACGAAAAACCCATCAGCCTAGATTTCTGTATCCAGTAAAGGTATCCTTTAAGAGTAAAGGGAAATGAAAACTTTCAAAGAATTGAAGGAATACATTGCTAGTAGTCCTGCCTTGCAAGAAATGTTAAAAGACTACATAAAAAGAATAAGGCTGAGAAGTCACATTAGGTGGTGAACTTATTATACATCAAGTTGACAATGCACTGTAGAATTGTATGCCTGAAACCTATGTAATCCTTGCTAACAGATGTCACCCCAATAAGTCTAACAATAAAAATGAATTAAAAAAAAAGAATAAGACTGGTGATATTACACTCCCTCACTTCAATTTAAATTACAGAGCATCAGCTATCAAAACAGCTTGGTATTGGCAGAAAAACAGACACATAGACCAATGGAACAGAACTGAAAACCCAGAAATAAATCTACAAATCTGTGGACAAATAATTTTTGACAAAGTAGCAAAATTTATGCAGTGGAGAAAAGACAGCCTCTTCAGTAGGTGGTGCTGGGAAAGCTGGAGAAATATATGCAAAAAAATGAGCCTGAGCTGTGAACTCATACCATATACTAAAATTAACTCAAAATGGATTAAAGACATTTATATAAGACACCAAACAATAAACTGTATAGAAGAAAACATCGGTACTTAAACTTATTGATCTGGGGCTGAAGGAAGACTTCATGAACCTGACCTCAAAAGCAAGGGAAGTAAAAGCAAAAGTAAAGAATGGGACAAACTTAAAATCTTCTGCACAGCAAAAGAAACCATCAACAGAGCAAAAAGACAACCAACTGAATGGGAGAAAATATTTGCAAGCAAAACATCTCATAAGGGTCTAATATCTAAAATATATAAAGAACTAATACGACTTAACAACAAAAAGACCAACAACACAATTAAAAAATGGACAGAGGACCTAAACAGACACTTTTCCCACAAAGAAATACAAATGGCCAGCAGACATGGAAAAAATGCTCATCCTCATTAGCTATCAGGGAAATGCAGATCAAAACCACAATGAGATACCACCTCCCACCTGTGAGAATGGCTGTTATCAACAAGACAAGGAATAACAGGTGCTGGAGAGGATGTGGAGAAAAAGGAACTCCGGTACACTGCTGGTGGGAGTGCAAACTGGTACAACCACTGTGGGAGGCAGTGTGGAGGTTCCTCAGAAAATTGGGAATGGAGCTACCATTTGACCCAGCAATCCCCCTTCTGGGTATCTACCCCAAAAACCTGAAAACCTTTGTCCATAAAGACTTATGTACCCCAATGTTCATTGCAGCGCCGTTCACAGTGGCCAAAACATGGAAACAACCAAAGTGCCCTGTGACAGATGACTGGATAAAGAAGCTGTGGTACATATACACAATGGAATGTTACTCAGCTATAAGAAAAGATGAAATATTGCCAATTACAACAAAATGGATGGACCCAGAGATCATCATGATAAGCAAAATAAACCAGATAGAAAAAAGCCAAGAACTATATGACTTCACTCATACGTGGAATATAAAACAAAAAATAACAAAGAAACAAAAATTCATGGACACAATCAATAGTTTAGTGGTTATTCGGGGGCAAGTGGGGATGGGGTGGAAGAAGGGTGGGGTAGAAGAGGAGGGAGGAGCGCTATATATATGATGATGGAAAGAGAACTCACACTGGGTCGTGAATGTATAATGCAATAAGTTGACAATGCACTGTCGAATTGTGTACCTGGAATCTATGTGATTCTTGCTGATCAAGGTCACTCCAATAAGTCTAACAATAACAAAAAAGTGTTAAAAGAAATTCTTCAGAAACAAGGAAATTGATAAATGTCAGAAACTCAGATTTACATAAGGAAGAGAAGCAATTAGAGAAGGAACAAATGAAAGTAGTTTAAAATATTTTTTTCTTAATCTACACAGATAACAGTTTGCTCAAAATATTATAATAATGGCAACAATTACTTGGTGATTGTAGCTTCTAAATAAGTGAAATGAATGATCACAATGTTATAAGGGACAGGAGAGAGGAATTGGGAATACTCTGCTATGAGGTACTTGCATTACTAGTCTTATCTGAAAGAGGACTTGATTTAGTTGTAAATGTATACTGAAAACTCAATGGGAAACCAAATAAATAATATGCAAAGGAGGAAAAATAGAATAATATACGAGGGTGTCCACAAAAATTCCAACCATTAATGCCTCTATTTTTCATGTTGCACGACTGTGGATACTTTCGGGGCAGTCCTGCTGAAATGCTTAATTTAAAACTAGAGAAGGCAGAAAAAGAGTGGAAGACAGAAAAGATAAAAATGAAAAAGATACTAGGAACAAGAACAGTGAATAGAAAACAGTGACCAGATATGGTTTATATCAATCTGAGTTTATCAATAATCAGTTCAAATAGTCTAAATATACCAATTAAAAGAACTGTCAGAGTGGGATTAACAAAGAGAGGCAAGACCTAACTATATCACATTCTGGAAAAAGCAAATCTGTTAAAGCAATAAAAGAATCAGTGGTTGCCTGGTATTTGAGGGGAGGAAGCAATGCAAAAGGGAGCTTTTGGGGCAGTGCACCCACTCTGATACTGCAGTGTTGGATACATCATTATACATTTAACAAATCTCTGAGAGTATATAATATGAAGAGTGAAACCTAATGTAAGGTATGGAATTTAGTTAATAATAATGCATCAATATTGGCTCATCAATTATAATAAATATAATGTACAGATGTAAGTGTTAATAATGTGGGGGCAGGCTGGTATAGAAGTAGATAAAGTGAGAACTCGTTCACATATTTTTTTGTAAACATAAAGCTGCTAAAATACAATTTAAAATTTTTACTTAAGTACAATTATTTTTTGCAGTTGAACAAATTCTAAGTAATAAAAAACTTGTTTCCTTTCTACTCTCTTACTCTTACCATACTTTATAGATAGTCAAATGAATGTATGTATTCTGAGTTCTGAGCTCTCTTGCATCAGGGATTGTTACAGCATTTGGGGTGGGGGGGAGATAGCGTTTGGTCTCTTGAGGTGAAGACTGTATTGTCTTTGAGATAGAAGAAGTGAAATTAAGATCTGTAAATTGAAGAGATGGAATTGTTCCAAATACAGGAAAGAATAGGATCACTGAAGGAATAGAGCTGTCTTCAAGAGTTAGGCATTTATAATTACTTAAAAATTCATGGCTTTACTAGTCCATTTTTACCTTGAGTCCACCACATGCATTGATGTAGGAGATAGATGAAAGCATACCAAAGAGCATAGTTTTGAAGATTAATAGCTAAGAGATATTAATGTAATATATTTTTTCTTTAAGTTGTAATATTCTTATAAACTATTTTTAGAATTTTCTATTTATTTTCTCATGTCATTCTACATTAACAAATAAAATGATCAGAAATTTAATTATTATACCTGATGTGTCAAATGAAACATTGTATAGAAATAGAGTTCAAGTTTTCTTTTCAACAACATTATTTTTTGCTTCAAATACTTTGCATTGATCTGCAATAATGTAAAATCACTAACAGTGCCTGGCTTTTGGGCTATCTCCTGTACTGATTTAGGTATCTAGGGAATATGACTATCTTATATATTGCTGTAAAAAATATTTTTTATACTTTCCTCTTCTTGAACCGTGAACTATTTGACTTGAAATGTAATTGTCAGTGGATAGATAACTCTGAACAAGGTGTTTTATTTTTCTTTTAAGAAAAATCACAGCAATTAATAATTAGCTTATCTCTGAATATAAACCAAAGATCATTGATATGGTTCCTACCTAATCCTCCAAGCAGGTTTTCTGATTAACACCTGCCTATAATGATGTCTTCCCTTTCAAATCTCCATAGCAATTACAGTCTTCCTCATTCATTGGGATTTGCGTAACTTCTCTTTTGTACGTTATACGTAATTTTAGCTGAATTTTTAAATAATTTTATATCACCGAGCAGATTGATGCTATCTGTACTGAAGTCCTATTTATATACCATCACACCTGAGGATATCAAACTGCTTGATACCATAGAAAAACCATGAACTTTAGTTTCTGTTGTACTGAACTTGAAAATACCAGCTTCTCCATGTTCTAACTACGTGACCTTAGGAAAGTTGCTTAACTCTTTTTTGCCTCAATATCCATATCTGTCAAATGATAACATAGATACCAAATTCCCTTTCATCTTGTGAAAACTAAGTGAGATGGAATATGTAGGATCCATATTTAGATTTCCCTCACATGTTCCTGTTGGTTCACAGTGTACACTCAAACACTGTTTTTCTTTAGCATAAAACTAGTATTTATTATTTTATAAAATGCTGTGTTTCAGTTGGTGTGTTGTCAATTAATATTATCAGTAGTGGATATATTTTATATGCACAGACCTGGTGTATATCATAGAGGTTTGTTTATTTGTTCATTGTTCTTTCTTAGACCAAGGAAATGAAATTAGGAGGTGATTTTAACATTATCGGGTTTAAATTTTTTACCTAGAGCAGAAGTTTCTATAACCTTCCCTATGAACTAGCATAGCATCTAAAGTTCTATAGTCATTCATTTCTCTGACATTTCTAAAAACTGACTTTGTCCATATTGATGAAAGCTGTTTTAAACAACACTAAGTAACTAGGAACACTTTATTTTACCTCTTAGCATCCATAAGAATAGTAATTAACAAAATAAAATGGTCTCTAGAAGGCAGCATGGAGAATATAGTCAATGGTATTGCAACAGCTATGTTTGAGGTGTGTAACTGTCTAATCATTATGTTGTTTTGTACACCTGAATATAATAATAATAATAACAATATAATAATAATAATAATTGCAATTACAAAGCCTTGCTATCATTTCAATTGTTTTTCACAAAAAGAGACAAATAGAGACAAATAATATGAATTATTAATTGTTGCCTTCCTTAATGGATGATCTTTAATGAAAACTGTTTCATAGAAAAAACCTATGTAATCCTTGCTAACAGATGTCACCCCAATATAGATAGCTAATATATTTCTTTGAGAAAATTGAAAGTTAAAAAGAGTTGTAATACATACTTTTGGTATTTTTTTTTTACTAACTAACATTTTGCCACATTTGCTTTCGCTCTTGCCCCTTTCTCATTTTCATATGTAACTTCAGCATGTATCTCCATTGACTAAGAACATCCTTTCTCCAAACTGTAATTCAGTGATATCAAGGAATTTAACACTGACGAACTAGCATTATCTTTCTTAGATCCATATTCAGGTTTCCCCCAGTTGTTCCCATAATCCTCTCTTTGGTCTAATCCATATCCTGACAGGTATTATGGATGCTTTCAGTTGTTAAACTATACTTATAATAATTATTATGTCTTAATCTCATAATATTTCACTTTGTTTTTGAAACATTATACTTATATAAAGCCTATTTTTTAATTTCAAAATTATGGCTTATTTCAAACTTTTGAGCTATTCTAGTTTCTCTAGTACATAAATTACCAGTTGAATGAATGACCTGAGAGTAAAATTCACATGTCTTTATTTATCCTACACAAGTAGGAATATTTTAAATCTAGTCTTTTAAAAATAATTACTAGGGATACAGCATATCAATATTAAAATATGATTTCAATACAAAACTATGAACATTTACATAGTTTTGAAGAACACATTACAAAAATTTTCAGCCTTTAATCTTCTCCTTGAAATACCTTATCCATAAATCTAAATTTACCCCCAGAGCCTTAAAGAAAATGAAAAAAAAGACCCTGATAGAAAAACATTACAAAGTATCATTAAAAATTTTTTTTTATTGCAATAGAGCCGTCTGAGAGTAAATAAAGTAGAGGAAAGATATAAACAAAGACTGTCCAAAGAATTTATGCTATTTTAACTCAGCACCATTTTTTTAAAACACAAAAATAAACATGGTTGCATTGAAGAAGTGATTGTAAGAAGTAAGAATACATGTTTCATTCAGGGCGCTTTCACCTTCACAGTGAACAGTTGGATGTTATTGAACTGGCTTTCCCTTTTACTAGTAAATCCCACTGCTAACCTTATTAAGAACCAGTGGAAATGGAAGTTACATAGAAATCAGAAGTCAGCTCCATACTAGAAGGTTCAAAAAGGTTTTCTTTTTTATTAAATGTTTTTTCTTGTATTTGTTTATGAAAGTTACCTCGTTGAACTAATTGTATTTGGAATATTTTGTCAAAGACCATTTTGCTTGGAACATGCTTTAGATAATATGAAAGTACTTTGAAGATTCTTTTGAACATAGACCATTTCTTGAAAATGACTTCTCTATTCCTCTTAAAGAGGAGGAATTTTAACTGACTCTATAGTTTCTCAATAAGCTTCAGAGTCCCATAAAATATTATAGCTGAAGGATGTGATGTTGTGATTTCGTCACCAAGAAACTTATGCAAATTACGGAGTGTTAGATGATAACAGATCGTAGATCATATTCTGTTTATGACTGCCGCTGGTTTTCATTGTGACTTGAACCCGTTAATCATTTAACTTTTTCAAGCCTTAGATGAATGACAAGGATAGACTAGGATGATTTGGTAAAATCTAAAGTTTTATCAAATCACTCTTTTGCTCATGGCCTTTCAAAGTTTCACCAATTCACTCAGAATAAGATAAAATGTTTTAAAGACAACTTTCAGGATCCTTTGTGACATATTCTTATTTATTTGTCAAAACTTATCTCTATCACTATCTTCTGTCTATCACCACTCATATACTTCTTCAGCTTTTTGTTAAATAATCAATACATTCTCACTGAAATCTACCTATATAGACATCTTTCTTTAACCTTACAGTAATTTTCATCTGTTCTATATTTTTCCCCATAGCATGCATTGTGTCTATAACATAGGACTGAGTAAAATAAGACAAAGGTGATTGCTTAAAAAGTTAATTAACTTAATATCTTATTTTTTAATGCATTATACTTAGTGAAGGAGGTTGGAAAAGCAGTTATTTGATCATTAAAGGGATAATTTGAAAAAGGAATATGAATTGATAAAAAAGGTAGATTGGTAGATTGAGTATGATATAAAAAGTACATAATTATCACTAAATTCTATTTCATTAGGGTTTAATATTAGAGTGATAGTAGGGTTCATGTAATATTCTTAAAAATATGTATGCATATCACTAAAAAGCTACTGAGATTAACTTGGAACAAACATTTCTCAGTATATTGGATGTGATGTCTTTAAATATGAAGTCAGACAATTAATTTTTTAAACTCATCCTAGAAAAAATACTACACACTTCCTTGCTGAATATCACTATGGTCACATTCGAAGTACTCCCCTTGGGAAGCTATGCACCAAAGCCAGCACGTAGTCCACAGTTCAAAACAGTTTTGGAACTCCTTTTCTGGAATGGCCATGAGAGCTGTCATCATGCCCAAAATCTGACAATGAAGTTCGTCAACCTGCTCCCATGTGCTTAGATTGACAGCATTGCCAAGTTGCAGCCAATGTAAGCACAGGTGGTAAGCCCTTGAACTTAACTGTCAGATTTTGAGTATGACGACAGCGCTAATTGACATTACAGAAAATGAGTTCCAAAATTGCTTTGAAGGGTGGACTAGGCCCTGGCGTTGGTGTATAACCTCCCAAGGGGAGTACTTTGAAGGTGACTGTAGTGATATTCAGCAATGAGGTATGTAGCACGTTTTCTAGGATGAGTTCACAAAATTAATTGTCAGACTTTGTACAAAGTATCACTCAGAATTTAGATGAACTACTCTCTTTAACTTAAAGTTGCTATTCATATCTGAAAGTTCTAATAATTGACTTGGCAAACTAATTTAAGGAATAAATGGGCTTACAGATAGATTATTTAAATGACAGCTATAAAAATGAAGCTGGGCTATAAGGAAATTATTATATTTAGTATTGAAGTTGGTCCTTGGGGATGTTTAAAAATAGGAAAATGGTACTAATGTAATAGTAGACATCATTATTAACATTACTAAAATTAAAATTAGAAGCATGGTTTGACCTAATTTGGAAATATAGATATTTTTATCCTAAAACATGCTATATAGTGTGCTAGAAATAAAAATATATCCAAAATTATTAAAGTTTAGGGAGGTAAAAGTTCATTTTCTGATGTAATTTTTGTGGGGAAAAATTGTTTGATGATTTAATAAAACTAGAAGTACTACTGACTCTAATATAAGAGCTAAAGGATTAAAATTTAGACTACATTTAGTGGTCAAATCCAGAAACTTTGGAAAAATTGAGCAGTCTTTAAATACACTATATGACAATTAAAAGGAAATGCAACTTTATTCATTTCTTGATTTCTACATTATTTGTGAATGCAAAGTCCATGAATATCAATCACAAGAAGCATTTTGGAGACTGTGTGTGTGTGTGTGTTTAAGTTTGAGTTGGATGAGAGTGAAGTAGGACTAAGGTTTTATGAAGATCGATGCTTTGTATTGCAAGCACACCTAAAGTTAAACCTACAAATAAAGTGGAGAAAATATGTATCATAAATAGCTCAAGAAGCATTATAATTTGCTAACTAGCTAAAGAAGAAAGGACTTTTCAGAATATTTTCAAAATTCAGGTCTTTGCTCTGAGTACCACCACTGTATTTAATATGAAACTGTCATGGCTGTTCTCCATTTTTGTGAACCTAAAATCAACACCTATTTTAAGTTATTTAATTTTAAATGAGAGAGAGAGAGAGAGAGAGAGAGACAGAGAGAGAGAGAGAGAGAGAGAGAGAGAGAGAGAGAGAGAGGAGGAAAGAGGAAAGAGGCAAACTGCTTTTTTAGAATCCACACAGAAGTCAGCAAGAAAAGGAGCACTGTTCATCTGAACCAAGGTTACAACCCTTTCCACTCTACTTTTCTACTATGCTTCAGATATTTATAAGAACCTGTGTGAGTCCGATAAGACCAGACAATCTTTAAATGTTTGTTAAATTTTAAATTTCTATAATGGTTTTATTTAAATGTCTTAGGGATGAAGTGAAATGTCAGATATACCTATTGTCTTTATTGATTTTAAAAATCATTTAGGAAAAAGCAAAGGCAAAAATAATTCATGCCTATGTAAATATGAATAAACACAATAATCAAGGAAATTTAAAAAATAGTATAGTTATTAACATTAAATACAAAAATAGGCACTAATATTTTGATATAGAAATAATTTATTAACATTTGAAGTACTATATAAGGCATTTTGGAGATAGCCTTAAAATACACCTTGTTATATTTGGTGACATATGCAACTGATACTGTATTTTGAAAATTTTTTTTTAATTCATTTTTATTGTTAGACTTATTGGGATGACATCTGTTAGCAAGGTTTACATAGGTTTCAGGCATACAATTCTACAGTGCATTGTCAACTTGATTTATAATAAGTTCACCACCTAATGTGACTTCTCTTTCCATCACCTTATATTTAGCTTCCCCCGTCCTCTCCCACCCCCTCCCCTTTCTCCCCTCCCTAACCCACTCGTCCCCAAATAAACATTAAACTATTGATTGTGTCCATGGGTTGTTTGTTCATTTCTTTTTTTCTTTGCTTTCAGTTTTATATTCCGCATATGAGTGAAATCATGCAGTTCTTTGTTTTTTCTGTCTGGCTTATTTCACTAAGCATGATGATCTCCAGGTCCATCCATTTTGTCGCAAATGGCAATATTTCATCTTTTCTTACAGCTGAGTAATATTCCATTGTG
>PVJL010009407.1:0-41601 GCA_004026885.1 Lyroderma lyra
CATGCATTTCTTTGTTTTTTCTGTCTGGCTTATTTCACTTAGCATGATGATCTCCAGGTTCATCCATTTTGTTGCAAATGGCAATATTTCATCTTTTCTTACAGCTGAGTAATATTCCATTGTGTATATGTACCACAGCTTCTTTATCCAGTCATCTGTTGCAGGGACCTTTGGTTGTTTCCATGTTTTGGCCACTGTGGTCCAGCGGGTTTTTAAGGTAGCCGTGTGGTCCCCACTCCCTCGGTCCATGCTAGCAACTTATGGGACAGAATTGTCCTTTGTGTAAGGTAAAGCTAAGCACTGAAAACTGAAATATGGTGGTCTTTCATTTTTATTGTTGTGTTTGCTGTCAATGTTGTTTTATAATACTCCTCCTCCTCCTCTTCACCAAATATTTCTTAATGGAAGTGGACTAGAATCAGACCACTGACCGGGATGTTGTTGTAACTCCTTCTCTATCACTTTTGTGAGCTGGTCTCACATCGGGCCTGGTGGCTCAGGGCAGAAAACCAGCACAACGTCAGTGTGGCTGCTCTGCTTTGGGTCTACCTGCAGCCTTTGATGGGGAGACAGTGCTGACGTCTGACTGTGGGGTCCTTGCAGCCATATTCCAACTTCGGCTGTCACCCAAGGGAGCCTTAAAAGTGAGGCCAGCCCCTGGGGGTCCACGGGTCAGGGTGCAGTGTGCTGGCTGGCCGCCCGTCTCATTTTTCTGAGGCCTGCCTTACATGTAGATATCCACTCCAAGCGACGCAGGAGCAGCTGCTAATCTCACAACTTTAATTGTTGGAGCCCGATTTCCATGCATGTGCTTTCCTTTGTCTCTATCTCTCCATTAATGGCAAACAAATTAGCCCAATTTATCGCCTGGGAAGTCCTCCAAAGGTGTCCAGTGCGTTTTAGCAGTGAGGATTTCCCACGACACCATTGCCCACACACTAGAAAGAGGGAATAACCTCCAGGGAACATTTCTCATTTCCCAAAGAAGTATGTGATCTGATTGTAAATGGATTGGTATTGCTTTTCAATATTTAAAAGGAGGTGGGAGGGAGTAACACTGAAGTGTCTGAATTCTAAGCAGCTTCTGGTGAAAAGGCTAAGTTATAAACTTGACTACTTAATCTCTACATTATTATTGTAGGAAGTCAGCAGACACAAAGGTATCAACTGAGCTCAATCTCTGAACTCTGAAGATGCAAAACTAATTGTATTGCACGAATGGGTTTTGAATTCACTGCAATAGTTCCTTTGATCATAAGAAGCATGGACATCTAATCATCCACCTAAAACTTTGAAAAAGCAGATGTAATATTTACAACTCATACTTTTTGTTTTAAGCTCACTGTTTCCATCATTAATTGCTTTACTGTTAGATACACGATTCAATAAAGAGTAAATGCTTAGCTGGAACGTATATAACAGATTAATTTCAGAAATATGAGGGCTGTCCGGGAAAGTATCCAGCCATGTAATATGAAAAAGAGAGGAATGTATGGCTGGATTTTTCCCAGACAGCTCTCATATGGCTATTGGCAGAGATTTGCATACAGCACATAAATATTAAACAAAATATAGTAATTCAATGAGAAGTACCGAAGATGTACAGGATGTTATGACTAAAGATAAACTGAGTTGTAACACCGAGAGTAAATAGCATATAACAGAACAAACCCTAGAGAATAACTTAGTACCATAGATTGATAATGTTGAGAGACAGCATTATACACGTACTTTGCTACTTGCAAACTATGTGACCCCGTGCAGGGTACTTAAGTTCTTTGTTTCTCGGTAAAACGGTGACTATAACAACACACACTTCGCAGGGTTACTGTGAGGATCACATGAGGTATGATAACATGTGAAGTGTTTTTTACAGGGCATGCCCAGAGTAAGCCATCAGCGGAGGTTCGATTTTACTACTGCTGCTACTCCCATTCTTATTGCTGTTACTAGTACTCCCCTTACTAGTTGTCATACATTTTTCCAGAAGAACAAACTCCTAGGTCTTCATTCTGAGAAATGCTGCTGAACATCTCCAAAGACGGTATCTCCAGTTACAGGGTCATGGATTTAGTTTGCAGACTATTTACAAAAAATTGTGGAATTTGGAAAAAGTCAGAGGCACTTCTGAAATTCTTTAGAAATGCTCCTTCTGCACAGTAGCTTTTGAAGCAGCATTTAAAAACTGAGGGGTAGCAAAATTCTACCCCATCCCTTGGGGTGAGAATAAGACATGGACACAATGGCCAACAAATGGGTGGGTGGTATCCAAATGAGTCTTAATGGACAGAAGAGGTTTCCTACCCAAATCTTTATCCAGTTTCTTGTTACCACTGTTTGGAATGCTCAATTTCTTCAGATTCCTTCTGTTCCCATTGATTGGATTTAAGAGACTTAACTAGAAACGTAATTAGCTTAAAAGTTTTAACATAATGTATGGCCAAAACTTGAGCATCTTTTCTGAGCTAGAGTATTACGAGCAGGACTGATCATCTTATTTGATTCAGAGGAAATAGAAAGCAACTATTGCCCAGTATTAAAAAAAAAATACATATATGCGTGCGTGTGTGTGTGTGTGTGTGTGTATATATATATATATATATATATATATATATATATCAATCACTACTTTTATATTTTCTGATGAGAGGCAGGCTCATGAGGAAGACTATAAATACTTTAAAAAATTCTACCATACATTTCATGGTTCTTTGATATAATTAAAAAGATGACGATGTCCTAATCATGAATAAATTTATAATTGAATAAGTTTACTTCTTACTCCAGATCTTAATTTGCACAAATTAAGCTCTTGGACTTCAGAACATGTACATACACAGATATCTTCAAAATGAAATGTTAATTTAGCATTCTTAGTGATGGCAGAAAGACACCCTGTCATTATTTAAAATGCCTCTTCTTACACCTGCCAGTGAGGAAACTCTGGGCCAAATGCATCTGCTCACCTGCAGGTACGGACAGGCGGGGGTCAGCAGAGCACTGTGGCTGTAGCTTCCAACTTGAGAGGCCTCACACACTGGCCATTCTTCTGTTGCCTAGTTGTGGCAAGGGGTGTAAGAGAAACCTCATCAATGTTTTTCATCTAAATTGAAATTGATCAGTTCCTGACACTCACTCAGTCTAAGAGTGGAAGATAAACCCCTTTGTGGAAGGTTTTGAAACATCCAATACCCCTCTGTACACCTCAACATTCAGGATATTAAAAATAAGGATGAAACATGTGAGTCCACATGCTCAACTCACGAATGTGAATAGTGATTTCTTAGCCCAGACTTTGCCTGTTCCCAATTTCCCCCACTGCATTTTATACTACCAATGATTATATGTAAGTGGACAAGGTTCTGAATCAGTAAGAACAGCTAAATAGAAACTATTGTCCCAGTGACTTACTGTGTCCGTTTCAGCTCTCAGTTTGAAATGGAAAGATTTTACGATATTGACATCAACCTGGACTGAGCTCTGGGGAGATCAATTCAGTCAGGTCTAATCCGTGTTCTTTCCATCGCTATGTCTAACAAATCAAAGTGTGTTTTTTCCTGCAAAGACAGAAGAAAATCTGCCTTTGTGAGCGTACGAGTCCGTGTATCCTGCATAAAAGTCAGTACAATTTGATCATTTGCACCACTTCCTTCTTCACTGATTTGAAGTCTTACCTTCAACCATCCCCATACTTGCTGTACACTAGGTGAAAAGAATGATTTCCAAGACAAAGCTCAGAAGATGATGAAAGTAAGTAGAGATTTTCACCCCCAAATTTGTTGATCAAATACTTAGTGTGATAGGCACCATCATAATCAGAGACTACATAAAGTGACGTTCAAATTTCAGTCCAAATGACTCTCTCCTTAAGGCTGTAATAACTGGGCCTCCCCTACTCTACTTCTGCTCTGGGCTGAGAGGCTTGAGTGTGGGGTCAGAACCTTCTTTCTTCTTTGCACCAGTGGAGCAATCACAGAGTTAAATGGTTGTCCTTCCCAACCTTTGCTATTACCACCCCTTGCTAGAAGTACTCCTTTCCTCTCACATTGCAGACATTTCACCTGGGGCAGGGGGAAATGAAACCAATTAAGGGTCAAAGCACAAACAGCACACTTTCCACCCAAACTCCATCCTACTTGGTATAATACTTGTTCTACTGATGTTAGACCCCTTTTCATCATTACATAATCTATCTATTACATTTAACCTTCTTCTGCACCCACTGAATCCCCAAGTCCTTCTGCCTCTGCCTGGAGGATTTTTCCTGTATCCATCGTCTTCTCTTCATTCCTGCTGATGTAACCCTGGTGTAAGTCATACAGATCATTTCCCTCACGGGATTGTATGGTCTTTGGAAGCACTGATCACATTGCATGCCTCTTTACAACCTCTAACAGGTACAGTGGTATCTGCTCATGGAAGACCTGCAAAATGCTTGTTAGAGGGTTTTTGTTTTGCATCATCCAACTGCTGCACTAAAAGGGTGTGACTCTCCCTCAAATTCAAATGTCCTTATATACTTTTTAAACTATCTATTTAAAATTCCTGAATTGTTTTTTTTTCAGTTAGCTAGAAGATAGAGACCTATTACAAATGACTTGTTTACAACTTATTTGGTTATAAATCCACGCACGGGTAACTGATATTAAAATGCACATGCCAGATTACTAAAGTGACAACGTTTTAGAAAGACAGGAGCTGTTACTTTAAGCCAGTGAAATAGAGTGGCCTGTTTTGGTCCTGGTTAATAATGTCCCTAAATTTATTCCTCAGCTGTTCACACGCCACAAGCTAACACCAGTCAGGCATAACAGTGCCAGATGTATGTATTTTTCAGTCTGCAATGCAGGCATAAATGACTTGTGCAAGCCCTCCGGCACGTTGACGTGGCGTATCTGTGGGGAAGTCAGCATCCCAGGTTTGTGCGTGAGCAAACTCCTTTTGTGTGTTGCTGGGGAAGTCACAGTGGCCCACTTACTATGATGGACCACTCTTTCTTTGAGGGTTTTCTCTTTGGTTTCATATGATCTTTGGACATTTCAAACTGCTTATTAACAGGATCCATTTTAATATTTTACTCTTTTATATTGGAATCAACATACGGGATGTCAGTTCGCCAAAAGAACTTTTACAGAAACAAGAAAACAGATTCCACCTAGTAGAAATAGCTAAAATTGAAAATTAGAAGAAATTAGGAAAAAAGCAAAGTGATCTTTAATTTCTCTTTTTTCTGTGAATCTTGACATTAGTTTATGTAAGACGCTAATGAGATTCTTTTCATATATTATAAAATGTTCATTTATAATAAACATCACACACATGCACATGTGCACACACCCACGTGCGCGTAGACACACACATGCCCCACAAGCCTGCAGGCCCAGTTTTTAATGAGATAATCAGATTCTTTTGAAAGGAGTCCAAAGTTAAATAGCCGTGTAATGATTCCTGCTTTGTGGAGAATGGTATTACATAAGGGACAGGAGAGGGGTGTTGGGCAACGTGCACACACATGGTAATACCTAACTGTTTTCTAAGGCGTTGGCTGATTTTAAATATTCAGTGTAAAGCAAATCAGGTGAAAACAAGCCATCTCCGATTTTCTGCTTGTTTCTCTGCAATTAAGAGTTGAGTTTACAGCCCTTTATGACTATTTTCTAATAAAATTAAACTTGTAGGAATTTGGCTTATTTTCAATTTAGTCATTGCTCTCAGTGTGTGTTTTACATAAACCTGTGGGGGAATGTTATTTTTTATCATGCCTGTAGTTCCTACCTCTGTCAGGGACGGGGCGGGGGTGCTATGCTCTGCTCTGACAACCAGCCATTTAATAGTCCCCTTTCCAAATGTTTGTGCTCCCTACTTTGTATAATATCATATTATTTTTATGCTCATGTACAGAAACTGTCAGGGCATTTGTGAAATTTAAGTTCACTTATTAGGAGAATTATATCCAATAAATGAGATTTTAGTACCGTTAGGATCTACTGTATTTTGAGATGGATGGGATAAAAAAAAAATAGAGTCCTAAGGGCACGATTTCAGCAGTAAGATGTGGTATCTGTGTTTCTTCAACACTGGAAAATAGGAGTTTGAAGCTTAATGCCGGAGTGGTGCAAAACATTCAAGCTAACGTGTCTGATACGATTTCATATTTTCTCATTAACCTGATTATTGTTTTTTATTGTTAGACTTCATGGGGTTGACACTGGTCAACAAGAGTTACATAGGTTCCAGGTGTACAATGCTACAGTGCGTCCTCCATGCACTGCATTGTGTGCTCAGGACCCAGAGTCAGTTCTCTTTCCATCACCGTGTACTTTACACCCCCTCCCTCCTCTCCCTCCTCCTCCCCGCTTGCCTTCAGGTAACCACTCAACTATTGTCTGTGTCCGTGAGTTTTTGTTTCTTTGTTGTTTTCAGTTTTATATTCCATATATGAGTGAAGTCATATGGGTTTTGGTTTTTTCTGTCTGGCTTATTTCTCTAGCATGATGATCTCCAGGTCCATCCATTTTGTTGCAAATGGCCCTATTTCATCTTTTCTTACAGCTGATGATATTTGTGATGAACATTTCATGAGCTATCGTGACATGGACTCTTCCTGAACTTCTCAGCGTAGCTGCAATTGCATAGTATCTGCTGAAAAACTTAAATCTACTGATGGCGTGGAAAACATGTCTCTTAATTTAAAAACCCAAAACTAGGAAGTAATTCATAAATACAAAAGAATAAATAGATCTTTTAAGTTATAAAGCTTAAAAATACATGGCCAACCATAAAGCCTCCACCCAGCTAAAGACATAGAAAATCACTTTTGATTTACTATCGTTTTACCACATTTGCATAAGTCCTGAGGAATATATTGTTTTGTTCTGAATGTTTTGAATTTAAAATACTGAATATTGTCTCCTGCCAATTTCTGGCACAAAAATTGTATGTTTCTGGGGCTAATGCGTGTTGTTGTATATACCTGTACAGCAGTCATTTCTGCATCTGTATACCAGTCATGCATTAGTTTTCATCCTCCTCTCAGTGGGCTTTTTTGTTGTTTCCACGTGTTTGCTATTACAAAAAATAATCTTCCAGATAACTCGTTCTATACTAGATAAGGCCAGGTGGTTTTGCAAAATAGTTGTATTGTGTTAATTTACTTTCTTCCCAGGAATGTATTAACTTGCCTTGTTCTGCATCTTCTCTGTTATTTTTATTGTATGATCTTCATTTTTATCAACCGGTATTTCATTGTGGTTTTTCATTTGCATTGTCCTGAGTTGATAAGGTTGGGAATCCTTTTATTTGTTGACTTCTTTAATATTCTGAAGATGCGTCCCTTATTGGATATGTGTTTAACCTTCTCTCCATTTGTGGCTTATCTTTTCACATTCTTCAAGTGTCATTTAATAAGAAGTTTTGAATTTTAATATAGTCATATTTATCACTTTTTTCTTATATGTTGTGTGCTTTTCTGTCTCATTTAAGAAACCACTCCCAACCCCAAATTTTCTATGTAAGTGTGTGAGTGTGTATATGCATACATTCTCGATTTTAAATGTTTAGATTTCACCTTTACGTCTTAACATGGAATTATGATGAGTGTAAGGTGTGAGGCAAGGGTCTAATTTCATTAGCTTTGTATGGATAAACAATTGTCCTAGCATATTTTAAATTATTTTTCTTTCTCCACTTCTGTCATATATTGTGTTCATATATTTCAGGTTGTAGTTGTAGACTTGTTGCTCTTGGTTGTTCTTTGGACAGTCTTGTTTGTTTCATCTTTTTAAAGAATAGTTGGCTTGGATGATTCTCTTTATTGTTTCTCTGTCTTCTCTGTTATTAATTCCTGCTCTTATATTTCTCATTTCCATCCTTCTACTTTCTTTCTGTTTATTCTGTTGTTTACCTAATGTTTAAAATTTGTTTATGGAGCTAAATAATTTTCAGTCCCTCTGCTTTTGAAAAAACTAACTTTATTGCTATTTTGCTTGTATCATTTTTCTCTTATTTAGTTTGGAAATTATAAAACCCCTTTCTTGTCTCCTAGCAGTTACCCTAGAGATGTGAACATGAACTCTAGCTCTAAAAGTGATCAATGTCTTTCTCTTTAACCTCCTGCAAGCCATACGAAGACTTTATCATGCTTTCACGTCTATTAGCTGCTTTCACATCCAACTTACAGAAGACTGTTCTTAAGTATCTTAACTTTATATTTCTATAAAACAAATTGGGCATTAGTGTTGCTTTATAGCGAACATGTATCCACTTGTTTCCCCTTTTCTTTTCTTCTATTATTTCAGACCTTCTCCCAGGATCATTCTTATTTTTCCTGAGGTCCACGGTAAAATTTCTTGAAGCCATCTACTCCAACCAGGAGCACAATAGCTTCTTCCCATCTCCCACCAGCACCTTCTTGTGCTAGAACTCAATCATAAACCCACTGGCAGGAGAATGTGGGAAATGCAGTTTGCAGGATTATAGCTCCAGGCAAGATGGAAGAGAACACCAAAGGAGGGAGGGGAGCTGAGCGCCGTCAGACTGTAACTGACTCAGGGAATGTGAAGAGAGGCCAGAAGCCCCGGTGAAGGCTGAATCGTGGGAGGTGCTCCCTGCTCCCCCCACCACAGTAGCTGTAAGAAACACCAGTTTCCTTCTTGACCTCCTTGATGACAGTTTCCCTCTGTAATTCATGTTTTTGCTGATGGCCCTTCAGCACTCTCGATCTATTTGGTGAACTATAGCAACAATGGCCTTTTACTTTTGTTCCCTATGTGGTCACTAAGTTATCAGAAGTGTAGTCACGCAAGTCAATTTTCCCAAAGGAATATAAGATGTTCACACTTCTGATGAGATATTTTTGCAATATCTTTGGGATTATTTTCATTGACATGTACTTTTTTGTCTACTTATAAAAACAATACTTGATTGTTATAGACTATTTGGAAAATATAGAGAAGTTAAAAAATGTACATTAAAAGTTACCTGCAATCACACCATTCAGTAATTACTACTATTATCATATGGTGTATTTTCTTTAAAATTGTATATACTCACACACGTACGTATATCTAAATACACACACAAATACAATGAACTATATATGAGGGTTGTCCGGAAAGTATCCAGCCATGTAATACGAAAAATAGAGGCATTTATGACTGGATTTTTTCTGGACAGCATATTGAAAACAAATGAATATCCTTTAAGTGAACATCCTTGTACATCAATATCTAGTCACATTTCTAATTCATTCCTTAATAAATAATATAAGAAGTGATATTCAAGGATGAATATCATTTGCATAACCTTCGCTTTATTCATTTTGAGTAATATTATAATTGTCACTTCCACCAACAGTTCGCACTTGACTTGTCCCTCTCAGTCCATCTCCATTAGCAATGAATAGTATCATATAAACATTTGTACAGTTTGACTTCTGAAAAATGATATGTAACTGGCATTTCGATGTTCATTTCTTGCATTATTGGCAGAGTTGAGCTGTCTTTGCAATTTTATTAATAGTTGTCTTTTGCCTTTGTGAAATTGTGTGGTCATAAAATTGTTCGTTTGGTGCTATTTGATTGTGTTAGTCTTACCGTAAGGCATTTTATGTAAGAATATGTAGTCGTACTAACCCTTAGCCTGTCGTAGTTACTGCAATTATTTTATTCTTGTTTGCCATTAACCTTTTAGGTTTTAAGAATATTGTCCATGATTTTACATCCTATGTCATAAGTTCTAAAAAGTTTTCCAATGTATTTAAAGCAGGAAAACTCTTCTCCCTTAGGACTCACTACAGGAGTTGGAGAATTTTATTACCACATGGACAATGCCCTATAAACAGCTCTTCATTGATCAGTAATGAGGGGCTAGGTTTATAGATGGCAGTTCCAAGGTGACCAGACAGCATCTGGTTTGAAAGGCTGACCCGCTGAGCAGTGAAGGTATAAGTAAGTCAGCTCAGTGGGCTGAAATGCATTTTCTCCTATGTTTTGGGTTTTGCCAACTCGTGGGCAGTGGTCAATGGCCTGTCCCTGTGATTAGGTAGAAGGGCAACAGAAAACTGGCCAATTAGAGGATGCTTGTGTGAGGAACAGCCCTATGGAAATCATGGTGGGAATTTGAGAATATTAAAGTAGGGCATACAGATGCCCATCGGAAGAACCCTCTCCCAGGATGAGGGGATGCATCTGAATGGAACACATGCCAGTTGACTTTTATCACAGAAAAAATTCTTAAATTTCTATTTCACAGGTGAACTTGGACTTATGATGTATTCTATGTGTTTTCATCAAGAGTGCCAAAAAGAATGCAGATCTCCAAATGAAGAGGTTGCATGATTCATGGAAGTGCAGTGAACACTTTGAAGGGAATCTCAGTTGGAAGAGTTCTGTGACTTTCACGAGCCAAGAAGTCAGTCGTTGTAAGCATAAACTCACTTCTGTAAACTCTGATGAGTTTTCAGCCTGTCTGATGAGCCCAGAGGGGAAAGGCCCATTTTTCCATATAAACCAGAGATACCTACGGTACTGCCAAATCTAAAAATAACAGTGTGGCAGGTTTATGGATATAATGGCCACAACTAACCCAAGGGCAGCCTCTATTCCTAACAGATGAATCTACTTTCCTGAATTAATATAATTTTCGATGATTTCTATTTTACTTTTACTTTAAAGTAAGAGAAATTAAGGGAAAATGTAACATTCACACTAAATCCTTATTGTCTTTTGCAAGGAACACAGCCCCCTTAAAAAGGAAATTAATTGCTAACAGATGTCACCCCAATAAGTCTAACTGTAAAATAAATTAAAATAAATTTTTAAGAAAAGGAAATTGACTGAACTTGATGATTCTATGTTTTCACGATTAGAAAGATTTTCTAAATTACTCAAGGACTCATATATTCAACACATAAAAGCAAAGTTCCTCAAACCATGAATTTTGCCTTCCTTCTTTGTCATTCCCACCACTCATCTCCTTTGATGTTACAACTCTGAAATCCTGAACCCCATCTGGGCTTTCCTGTCACCTTTACCTGCTGTCCTGTCTCTGAGGTAAGACCAATTGGAATGGACTCTCTATGAAAATGCCAAAGTCTGTATCTTGTTGGCCCCTATGCCAATGCCTGCCTCCTCATGTAAATTTGTTAAACACACCAGCAATCTAATGAATATGGCATATTTAGATTATATCCAATCAACGCTGGGGGTTTGCTCTAAAGAAAGCTGGTGCCAATTCTTGAATTTTCTGCTTTCTGAACAATCTCTTAAGCCTTTTTAAAAATAATTTTCCTTGTGATGATTCTCTATGTCTCTGCTTCTCTTCATAGGATTCTTTTCCATATTTTATTTCTGTTTATACTATGTGGAGTAGTGGCTTTTCCTCTTGATAATACCCAGTAAGCAAACTGTAAAAATCTGAAGCAGTGATTGCCTTTATGTAGAGCAATTGTAAGCCCTGACTATGGCTTCTCGATGTTCAGACATCTTGCAGAAGTAATAAGGCAATTTCTGAGCAGGGACTATTTCTCTCCCCCACATCCTCCTGGGTGAGCATCCTAATAAAATACTATTCTAAGAAGATCATTTGTGAGAAAAGCTTTCCTGGTGCTTCTCAAAAAGCTAGCTTGGATTAGACAGTGATTTGAATTTTCTCCCAACTTTCCTTTTCTGCTCTTCATTTAGAATAAGAACATGTCTTTCTTTTGTGGCCAAAAAAAAAAAATGATGGAAAGGGAACTCAAAAACAACAACAACAACAAAATACTGTCAGCAGTGGCATTGTGCAAAAGACTTGAGGCTTGTTCTTTTCCTTGTGTTCTCTGAAGAGAAAATGATTACGCTATGGCTTGCCATTGATTAACTAAAATCATCCAACTATAGAGCGAGGAGAAAGTGTAGTCCAGAAACCATAGCAACCTCCATGATAACGATTCCCATAATTACATGCTTTCAGTGTCCAGGCTTCCAGGTGGTGATTGCTTGTCATTTTTGCCTGTGGTACTGGATGGATAGTCCAAGTGGAGTTGGTCTGGGTTCACTGGTGAAGGCCGTTCTGATGATTGGAAGGGGGAGCTCACAGTGGCTGCTAATTCATAGCAAAAGAAACATTAACTTTTATGTATCGTATGAACGAGGAGGGATTAGCTGTACTCACCCCACTGCATTAGGGATCTGTGTGTATCCCGTCTTAGTCTGCTATAGTTCAGGCTGCTATAACAAAATGCCATAGACTGGGTGGCTACAACAACGAATATTTATTTCTCATAGTTCCTGAGAATGAGAAGTTCAAGCAGATTGAGTATCTGGTGAGAACTGTCTTCTGACTGTGTCCTCACATGGCAAAAGGGTCAAGGGGGCTCTCTGGGGTCTCTTTTCTGATGTCAATGATCCCATTCACGAGGACTCCACCTCCCAAAGGTCCCACCTCCAAATACTGTCACATGAGGGATTAACTTTCATTATATGAATTTGGGGGATGACAAACATTCAACTTGTGGCCTATCTGCAAACATGAATAGATCTTTAATTTCACTTGATCAATTAGAACAGTGATGTTCAAACTCACTGGGCCACATTGGAAGAAGAATTGTCTTGGGTCACACATAAAATACACTAACACTCATGACAGCTGATGAGCTAAATATAAGGTCTCAAAAGAATCTCATCATGTTTTAAAAATTCGTGTTGGGCCACATCTGAAACTATCCTGGACCGCAAGTTGGACATGCCTAAAGTAGAGCTTAGTCTCATTTCTGATTCTAAAGAGTCACTCCCACTTTGTGGGCCACAGATAGCTAGCTCTCTCATCAGGGACTACTCTTGTTATTCAAGCGTGGCAATGTTAAAATTCACTAGTAGTATTTCAGCAATATATTTTACAAGGATATCCATTCCATTGCCAACCATAAATTCAGAAGACGAGAGACCGCAATTTGGCAAACAAAAACCTCAATAGCAGTGGGAAACCAGGCAGGAAGGCCAGAAAGAGTAACATTTCTTCACTTATATCAGAAGATTTTTTTTCATTATTTGTAATAATCTTCTTCAATACATTTGCAGAAGAAAATTGAATCCTCATATTATATGTATGACATCAAAAGAATACAGCAATATTTCAACCTTGTTGCTCTGGTATTTAATAATTTGTTGATGTATGATGTATCCAACTGTTAAAGGCAAACATTGGACATAACTTGATTGTTTTAAATGCAGGCTTAGTTCACTTAGAAGAGACACCTCATCTACACAAATTGTGTGAATTAATCTTGCATATTAACACTGTTCTAAAAAGGACACTTATTTAGTCATCCATTCATTTTTTTTTTTAATCAAACATGCAGAAAATACTGAATGTCGACTGTGTGCTAAATACTTTGGTGGGCTCTGGGACAACCAAGATAAAAACTATCTTCCTTTAAGTGATCAACGGTCTAGAAATCCTCAAGTTTCTACTAGGAAAAAAAAATATCACTAGATTCCTAAAAATTCTAGGGTATGTTCAGAAGGAGACTTGCTATCCATTAAAAGGTTCCAGATACTTTACTTGTTTTTTTTCCTGAGCTCTTCTTTTTAATAGGCTCTTAAGGCTTATGTGCTAGTCTTTTATTAAAACAACTCCCAAACCGAGGACAATTGAAGGTAATCTCCATTAGGTAAAGACAAAGTGCCTCAGTTTCTAAGGATTCCGTAGGCTGCAGTTAGATTGGAAAGAGCTAGGCTTCAGGCTATGATCAAACAAGGGAGCACAGAATTGAAAGACTGTATGTAAGGGGAGGTCCTAACTTCTGGGAACCATGAATTTTGAGTCATTTCCGTATACTTTTTAATTTATCTCTGACTCTTTCCACAAGTCTAAGTCTCTCTTCCTCAGCAAGATTTGACTCCCTGGGTAGACAAAATATATCTTACACCACTTTTCTATATCTATAGTACATATGGGTGTTTAGTAAGTATTGATTGACTTGATTCACTACCACCCCCATAATACGTAATATAAATGTATAAAACTGTCAGCAACATATCAAATGACTACAGAATAGCGTAACAGCATATACTTATAAGAGATGTTATATCAGCTTCAAACCTGAAGTTGGGTTTTAGTGTGTTACGCTAACTCACTGCCAAAGTGAGCACAAAAGTTGGGTTTTAGTCATCATTTTAATCCCCTTTGGGCTTACGTAAGGCGATTTCTTGAAGCTAAATATAATGTTGAATACGTAAGTTCGCACTGCACGCTCTCTTTTTAAAGAACTCATTTAGCTTATCTCTCAGAAACAGGTTTGATTAATTTAAAATATGCCCTTGGATATTGACTTTTCAGAATGAAAATTTGCAAAAGGCTTGGGGCACACACATGCCCTGTGTACTGATCAAGGAAAATACAAAAGGAACTGTGGAATCAGCAGAGTCTGTGCTTCCATCCAAGGGCTTGACCTCTAACGTCACATAGTTAACATCTAATTCTTTATCAGCATTAATGATTTTTTTTTATTGTTAGACTTACTGGGGTGACACTGGCTAACAAGAATCACATAGGTTCCGGGTGCACAATTCTACAGTGCATCGTCTGTGTTACATTATATGTTCACCACCCAGTTCAGTTCTCTTTCCATACCATGTATTTGACTCCTCCTCCCTCCTCTCTTACCTAATGACTGTTTTTTTTTTTTTTTTAACACAATTGGTAAAATGTGCAGAATGTTTCTCACGAGATACATTTACAAGTTATTATGGGAAAGATTTTTCTGCAAAACAAATATATCATGAAGCAAGAACTCATACCAAGTCCTGTGGCTAATCCTTTCCTTTGAGGTAAGCAGTATTCTGAGGGGAGATAGAGGGATAAAACATTGAGTTCATATTTTCCGGCTGGCAGATTATTACAGCTGAAGTAACAATAGATATGATTTTGCTTATCTAAGGAAAATTTGTATTCTCTGTCCTATTAGAGGCCAAAAAGCATGGAAAATGTAAAAATTACTGTCAGCTTGATACTGAAATGCAACTAGGTACATAGAGAGGATTTTGAAAGAGATAATAAGTTAGAAAAAATTTTAACGTCTTTTGCATGTGTCCATTTTCATGATAATTGCTGATTTGGTACTTGCTCTTGCCTGGACACTGTGGGTTTAGAGAAGTCTGAATAACAGGTCCAAACCATTTACAGTAGGTCCTTGAATGACGTCATTTCATTCAAAGTCATTTTGTTATAATGTTGGTGAAGAACGAAAAAAAAAAAGGACTCCCGCCAGGTCCACTATCCACGTGGCGTTGGCACCTTCTCCCACATCTGTGTGGGTTTTCTCTGGGCACTCTGGCTCCCTCCCATGTCCAAAGATGTGCAGTTGCTTTAGTTGGCTTGTCTACCTCGTCCCCATCTGAGTGAGGGTGGGTGGGTGTGAGTGGCGCTGAGATAAACGGGCATCCTGTCCAGGGTGGGGGTCCCAACCGCACCCTGATCTGCTGGGGTGGACTCCAGTCATCCCCACCCTGAACTGGAATAAGTAGGTTGGAAATGCATTCTCTTCCTTGTTTTTATTCACCTTTCTTAATGTATATATAGCTAACATTTATTTCAATGTTAAATACTTAGAAGTGCTTGGGATCTTTATTTAGAAGGTTTTTTTTATTGTTAGACTTAGTGGGGTGACATTTGTTAACAAGAATTACATAGGTTCCAGGCATACAATTCTACAGTGCATTGTCAACTTGTTGTGTAATAAGTTCACCACCCAGTGTGAGTTCTCTTTCCATCACCATGTATTTAGTTCCTCCTCCCTCCTCTCCCACTCCCTCCCCACTTGTTCCCAAATAAACATTAAACTATTGATTGTGTCCATGGGTTTTTTGTTTGTTTGTTTGTTTTTGTTGCTTTCAGTTTTCAAGTGAAGTCATATAATTTTTGTTTTTTTCTGTCTAGCTTATTTTGCTTAGCATGATGATCTCTTTATTTAGAAGTTCTGTGATGTTTTTGTGACCAGAAATGTGCCATAGGAACTTCACTCTTGTTTGTATCAATTAGCCTAGGGTAAAATTGGTTTTGTTACACATTGTTCCATATAAATTTCTAGTTTCCAAGAACCTATCAAAGACGTTAAGTGAGGACTACTGAAGTTCAAGTTCACTGTATTCAAGTTACGTTTACGTGACTAGACCTTTCATCAACCAGACATGCTGTCCAAGAGATGCAGCACTGGGTCTGACGCCAAGTCTAGGGGAGTGTCCCTATATGGTGGATCAAAGCACTGATGAGAGCCACCCTAATCTGCTTTGTAATCCTGGCTGTGCCATCAGCTTACTCTGTGTCATTGCACAAGTTACTTAACCTCTCTAAAATCAAGAAGCAGCACTTAACAAATGGTAGTCATTGCATCATTTTATTAACGTGGTAAATGCTGTTATTTCACATAAGTCAGAAAAGAGAAACTATTATTTAATAAATTGTGCTGAAAAATAAATGGTCATGTTATTTGGGAGAAAGTTTGACCCCCCTGACTCATACTGTGTATTCCTGGGAAGTAGTAACAAAAATAAAGCCTAACTTGCTATGTGCCAGGCCCTATTCTGAGCACTTCATATATAGTAACTAACTTAATCCACACAACAACTGACCAGGTGGGTACTGTAACTATATCCATTCTGCAGATAAGGAAACAGAGGCACAGAAGATTTAGTAACTTGCCCGAGATCCTACAGCTAAATGGCAGAGCCAGCATGTGCACAGAGGTAATCTGGCTCGAATCAGGGCTCAGTCTCTATGTTGAACTCCATGTGTCCCACACTGCTATTATTTCAGTTTACTGATAAATTCTACTTGGTATTATTTCATTTAAATGTTTCCCATTGATACTCAGTCACAAGTGAAAATTGTTATTCCTCTTTGCACCACCTTTGTCTGATTTTGGTATTACTGTGATTCTGGCTTCCTAAGAAAGCATCTTGGTGCTCCATCATTTTGTTCTAGAGCATTTTAAATGGAAGCACATGTATCTTTTTGTTGAACGTATGGAGTGACTCACACAGTCTTCCTTCCCCGTCTTGATATCCTAAGAGACATTTCTATGAGCACAGCTGACGATCCAGAAGGGGGCGGGTGGCTGGATGGGAATCGTCGGGCAGCCTTCCCTTTCCGGGAGCCATGCTACTGGCACAGAATATCAAACATACCACCTGACAGCCTGGCGAGAGGACTGAGGAGTGAAAATCAGAGAAGTGTGTTCACTGCGCTGATGGCCTTCCGACTGGGATGCGGCCTGTGATCAGCCATGCAGCTCCTTGGTATGCATCTCCTGCTGGAGTCAGTTCTCTGAAGTCAAGGGGAGGAGGTCTTGTCAGGACACAGGCACAACCAGACCCATATTTAGAAGGAGGTGCGGCTGACTCAACCCCTGCTCCTGAATAATAAGGGTCTATTGGAAGGTGCTGTGCCTGGCAACTCTGGCTTCTGTGCCAAATGACGCCCGTCTGAGAATTCTTTCTGAGCAGTGATCCACAGATTGTGCAGAGATGTTCTCACAGGCCCCACAGTGCTGTCCCCAAACACTAGGTCCTTGGACACAGCCATTTCTCAGTGTGTGATGGCAAAAGGCAGAGAAGGATCCAATCAGTCATGTGATTTTAACCTCAGGGAATTTATGACAAATCCATCCATTTTACAGATGAGGAAGTTGAGGCCCAGAAAGCTAAAATTACTAAGATACAGAGAACAGGCAGTGATGCCGTTCCTTGATTTCTGCTCTGAAGTAAATTCTCTCCATCCTTAGAGCTCAAGTATTAATCAGCTGGGATTGAGTTGAAAGATGTTCATTGACTGAGAGAAAAATCACCCTTTTCCTTAGAACGTAAGATATTCTTACTTGTCCTATGATGGGGTCTAATCCACTCCTCCTTGGGATGCATTGTTTTGCAAAATGCTTGGTTCTTTGTGCAAAGAAATCTTTGGCTGGCTCACGCTATTAGGACTTCGGACATGGTCAGTATGTTTGCATCTCAGCAGTGAACACGGCTCAGGCTCAATCTGAGAGCGCCCCACCCCCACCACCATGCGTGTGGATTAAGTTGACTCTCTAATAGGATAGTATGTTCTAAAAGAGGGTTCTCATGGGTCAGGGGGAAGAAAGTAGAACACAGGGTTCAGGGAATCGGGGTGCTTACCTGACTCAGTACGCACAACCTAAGAACATTATTCCATTGCTTCAGGCCTCATTTTCCCAACTCTGAAGCTATAAAACCAGATTCATTGTTCATTGTTTCCCTTCCTACAGTAAATATTCTAGGACTTAAGTGTTGTGTTTTGTTTTGTTTTTTCCTATAGTGTCTCATTCTCTGGAGGCATTTGAGCGGGCCTGAGGTGAGACCACCCAGACACACAGTTTTTCTATCACTTTGAATTAACAGTTTTTGCAATGGTATGTTTGCTGTTGTCCTTTGAATTCATCATTGACAGAGTTGGTGTCCTGGGGTCAATGTGATTGGGTCAGAACTTGGGTAGCAAAGGGAGGCAGAGGTCACTGGCACAAACGGAGGGAACTTGTCTGGTGAGGGACTCACTGGACTGTCTATGGCTCCAGTTGTAGGACAAACAAATGACAGTTTACCCACTGAGACTGGGCCTAGAAAACTTGATTCACTCACCGAGAATGCCCTGAGGACGGCTGGGGTGAGGGAAGCGCAGGAACCCTTTAGGACTATAGGCTAAGTAGGGTCCCGCGCCAGCACAAGCAGGGGACCACCCTGGCGTAAGTAGAACAGCCATTGAAGGGACTGGAGGCTCCTCAGGAGAAACGACACCCAGCCTCACCCACATTTAACAATTCCTCCAGAGCTGGAAAACTTTCAGATGCCACTGGCTAAACAGGAAGAGCTGGCCCCACTGACCCCCTCTCAGAGCAAACGCTCCCCTACCTCGGCACGTACTGGCTTACAAAGTCCAGGTCCGTGTGGCAATCTGCAGTCAGTGCCCGCCGCCCCTCACACGCCGAGGCCGCAGCGGAAGGCCCCCATCGCTCGCGGGCACGCGGGCCTGGGGAGGCGCCGGGCCGACCTCGCGGGCATGCGGGCCTGGGGAGGCGCCGGGGCCCGAGCTCGCGGGCACGCGGGCCTGGGGAGGCGCCGGGGCCTGAGCTCGCGGGCACGCGGGCCTGGGGAGGCGCCGGGGCCTGAGCTCGTGGGCACGCGGGACTGGGGAGGCGCCGGGGCCCGAGCTCGCGGGCACGCGAGCTTGGGGAGGCGCCGGGCCGACCTCGCGGGCACGAGGGCTTGGGGAGGCGCCGGGCCGACCTCGCGGGCACGCGGGCTTGGGGAGGCGCCGGGCCGACCTCGCGGTCACGAGGGCTTGGGGAGGCGCCGGGGCCTGAGCTCGTGGGCACGCGGGCCTGGGGAGGCGCCAGGCCGACCTCAGTTCCCACATTATCCCCGCCCACGCGGCGGTTCCGAGCGCCGGCCACTGCGACCTTCTGCAGTGGCTCTCAACCTTCCTCATGCTGCCACCCTTTCATACGGTCCCTCATGGTGTGACCCCCATAAAATGATTTTCGTTGCTACGTCATAATTGTAATGTTGCTGTTTTGAATCGTCATGTAAATATCTCATATGTGTTTTCCGAGGGTCTTAGGCGACCCCTGTGACAGGGTTGTTCGACCCCCAAGGAGGTCGCGCCCCACAGGTTGATTCTGTAGATAAAACTAGCTCACCTCCTTTTTTTTTTTTTAGTTTCAATTTTCAGCCTTAATGATAAGAGTGTTTTCTTCCCCTTCTCTGATCCCCCTCCCCCACCACCCTGAATGACCACTTTCAATAAATGAGGTGTAGGATGAACAATATGAGCAAATACAGCGATATGAAAGGAAAAAACAACAGACGAGATCACCACAGATGAAAAAGCCAATGCTCTGCGCCCCCACGGTACTCCTTTTTCTCCCACCAGACGAGTAAGAGAGCAGCGTGAAAGCTTTGTAATTGCACTAAAAGCTTACTCCATAATGTGTCAGACCTGGGGCGGGGGAGCTAAACGAGGATGTCACTGAAAGCCATTTCCCTCTGACTGCAATTTCCCCTCTATTACTCATATTGCTAAAGATGAGTTCATATGACAGCCTTCTCCACATACTAAAATTGGAAAAACCCCAATAAGATCCAATTAGAGCTCCCAACATCGTTGTATTCCCTTAAAATAAGCCCTCATGCTGATGATGGGAAAAACAAAAGAAAAACAAAACACTCAACTCAGACCTTCCTAAAGAGGCAGATTTCCTGCTTTGATCCAGGGGTTTTCATGGACTGAATTTTTTTGTTTTTGTTTTTAATTTTATTAAATTTATCGGCGTGAGTGGTTAATAACATTACATAGGTTTCAAGCGTACAATTCTATAGCATATCACCTTCATATTGCATGTGTGCTCAGTACCCAAAGTCTAGTCTCCTTACATCACCAGGTATTTGACCCCTATAAATGAGACAGAAGCAAGAAGTGAGGTAAAAGCTATTAATTCGAAGTGATGGGAAACTAGGATTAATGCTTAACTTTATCTATCTCCATAACATCTTTTACGAGTGTTAAAATCAGGCTAAGATCAATAGATGCTTGGATATAGAAGTCGTGGTACATTTATACAATGGAGTATTACTCTGCCGTAAAAAAATAGCAAAATCGTACCATTTGCAACACCATGGATGGACCTAGAGGGTATTGTGCTAAGTGAAATAAGTCAGACTGAGAACGACAAATACCATATGATTTCACTTAAATGTGGAATCTAAAGAACAGAATAAATAAACAATCAAAACAGAAAGACTCATAGATACAGAGAACAAACTGATGGTTACTAGATGGGAGCGGGGAGGGGAGGTGAAGGGATTAGGAAGTATAAATTGGTTGTCATAAAACAGTCATAGGGAGATGAAATACAGGATGAGGAATATAGTCAATAATGTAAAAACTATGCATGGTGTCAGATGGGCACTAGACTTATCAGCAGGAGCATATCATAAATTACATAAATGCCTAACCACTGTGCTGTACACCTGAAACTAATATAAAATAATACTTGATGTCAACCATAATTTTCAAATATATATAGTCACAGGATGTAGAATACAGCATAGGGAATATAGTCAATGGTGTTGTAACAGCTGTGTAAGGTGTCAGGTGGGTAGTAGACTTCTTGGGGTTATCACTGTGAGGTGGGTACATGTCTAATCAGCACGTGTTTTTTGTACAGCTGAAACTAATAAAAACAAAAAACAAAAAAGAATTAGGCTAAGTAGCAAATCTTTTTACTTAGGTTTATTCTTGTCTGTTGAATTAAGAGGTGTGAATGGTAAACATAGACAATATATAGTCATTAGTTCTCCCACTACTAATTAAGTTAAAAGAATCTACGAGGAAAGTTCTCATCTTCAAAGAGCAAGATTCAAGATATAAAACTGCCTGCAATCAAGCCCCTGGGATGTCATGGAATGGCTTCAGAAATTGTAGAATTAATCCTTTCCTTCTGTCGGGGTAGTTGGATTTATTTTCTTTATCTCCTTGTTGACAATGGAAGGCCAGAATGGAGACAGGTGGCTGTTGGCTAGGATTTGTCCTTCATCCTTCACGACCAGGCCTAGATGGTAGGCAGGTACTAGAAGCCAAAACTCTGAAAGCCTGAAATCATTACAGGGCTGGCATGGGTCCTGTCCAGGCAGACAAGCAGGACTTCAAGTCAGAAGCCCAGGCAGGCATTTCATTCATTCATTTAACAATGATATACCAAGTGGCTGTTAATCACCAGGGGCTTTTTCAAACAGTTGGGACACTTCAGTGGAATAAAGGTCCTTGACATTGGAGGGGCATACATTCTAGTGGTAGGAAACCAGCAATACATAACAAACATGATAAATGATTAAGCGCTATAGAGAGTTGGAAGCTAAGAAATGCTGTGGGTCAAGGACACATGTGAGGGGTGTGGGTTTTTGTCTTAAATAGGGGAGCCGAGAGAGTTCTCATTAGAGGTGTCACTTGAATGAAGGACTGGAAGGATAGGAGGACCTCAGCCATGTGGGTATGGGGGGCAGGGCATTGCAAGAGGATGGAAGGGTTAATACAAAGACCATAGGGTAGGGAGAGTAAGGAGGTCAGTTGGCTAGAACACAGAGAGCAAGGCGGGGAGTAGGAGAGATGACATCAGCGATGTAAAGCAAGGCGGGTGTGGCTCTCCTAGGCCACTGTAGGTACCTTAAGGGACTTTTAGTCGGAGTGAGATGGGAGCCATTGTGGGTTTTGGATTCCTTTATACATTGAATTAAGGCTTTTATATATCAGCTGAGAGAGGAACATTTTGGGCATTACTACACAAGTCAACAGCATTGCTATCTGCACAGAGGTATATATAATGGTTTGTTTATTGCATTTTGATTTAATTTTTTTCATAAAAATTAAAGTCTGGCCCTAACACAATTGAGACAAAGTTGGAAATCATGTCTATCATTCTCAACCCTGGTAGAGAATCTGTGTGCCTTGGAGAGTTTTACAGCCTCCGAAAGCCAGCACCCACCCCCAGAGACTGATTGAAGTGACCTTGGGAAAAGCCCAGGAATTAGTATTTTAAAAGACCAAAAACATGCAAAAACCAAACCAAACCAAACAAAAAAACAGAATAAAGAAACAAATTCTTCTCGGTGGTTCTAGTGTGCTAACAGGATTAGGCAATTCTGCATTAGATGTTTTAGAGTCAAAGACCTTTAGCTGATTGAACTTAAATCACAGATGATGTGTTTATTTAAGATTAAAAAGATTACATTTCAAGAATATAACATCCTCCAAAGACATCGTCAGATACTATGCCTAAAGGGAATGATGCAATTAGAGATTTCATAATATTTTCCTTCTGTCTAAACAAAACTTCCGCTTACAGTAAGGCCGTGGGAATTTACTGTATTTTATTTTACTAATACTTATAGTTTCCAAGCATAGTTTTTAAGAATAGGGATTTGGGATCTCTGAAAATGTTCTTCTCTTTGATGGCAACCACTAATGAGTGAATTGTGTCTCCTCTGCCCCGCAACTGCTCCCCCATTCATGTATTGAGGCCCTACCCCCACCCCACCCCCGCCTGTGATGGCGTTTACAGATATACAGGCACTTTAGGAAGTAAGGAAGGTGGGATGAGTTCATGTAGATGGGCCCTGATCTGATAGGACTGGTGGCCCTAGAAGAAGAGGAGAAGGAGAGAGATGTCTCTGTGCCCATGCATCAAGCAAAGGCCAGTGAGCACCTAGCGACAAGGCAGGCGGTCCTCAACAAGCCAGGACAGGAATGCTTACCAGGCAGTGAATTAGCTAGAACCTTTACCTTGGACTCCTAAGTCTCCAGAATCATGAGCAAATAGGTTTCTGTTGTTTAATCTACCCAGTCTATGGTATTTTGTTAGGGCAGCTCAGGGCCTGAGCTTGCACACCGGTGGACTGCACGGACCTAAGTGTGCAACTTTATCCCTGGTTCCCTCCCCTGGGCAGCAAGTCCCACAGCCCAGGCTTCGGCAATGGGGCTGCCATGCACCTAGCAAGCATTTCACTTAATTCGTCACATTAAAATAAAAACAAAAAGAATGCGTGCGTATGGGGCACGTGCAAGTACCAAGCGAAAAGCACAGGAGTGGACAAAGAGCATGAGAGCTACTCGTTGGAATGTCTGTGGGGCTCTTTGCCTACTCGTCTATTAGGACAGGCAGGTAAGAGGCAGCCTTCCTGTTACCCCCGAGACAGTGCATCAACATAAGTAAAAGCATTTTTGGTTATTTCAAGGTGGGTTTGGCATTGTAAAAATCATCTTATGTCATTCTGATAACAATCCCCCTCACCCCATCCAAAAAGATCCTATTTTCACTTCTTTTTACACATGAGGAAACCAAATTTTAGAAACCCTGAGACCCTTTCTCCCTTGCACAGGCAGTGCCTTGCAGGAGCTCACTGAGTCCCACCAGCCTTGGCTTCCTTCTCCTGCCCTCCCCCAGCCCACTGTAAATACGAGTGAACACCGGATTCAATGCTAGAAGCAGTGCCTGCACCTGCTTAATCAATAGAATGGTCCCCCAGGCCATTTTTGCTCAGTATTTTCATAGGATGAATTGAGCTTTCACGTCTATTATTCCCACCAGGAAAGGGGATCACCGCCCTTTGCGGTGAATGACAGGTGGCACCAGAGCCCGCACTAGGACATCAAAGATAAAAAGAAACATTTGGCAAACAACCCTGGGAAGTTTCATCTTCTCCCTTGAAAACCGTCATCTTACCTACTTGTTTTGCATTGATTTGACCATTGCCCTCAAAATGGAACAGCCCAAATCTTGCTAATGTTGGGGTGGGGAGAAGTGCAGTCTGGAAAAATCGGATTACCCGGATGGAACAGAGAAACCTGTTACCAGGCCTCTAAATATCAACAGTGCACAACTGGCAGCTGCTAAAATAATAGAAGTCAACGGAACCAAAAGGTGGAATGCTCGGCCATCACTTATTAAATACCTTATGTCTCCAAACATTGCTGTCCTCAGTGTCAGGGGCATTTCAACACGTAGCCCTGGGCATCAAACACAGGAAATGGACAGCCTTCATCTGGACAAACTTCTGAAAGGAGTCATTACCACGCTCAATGGGCAGGCCCACACACGACTGTTTCCCATCTGCCCCATAAAAAAATACGTGTGTCAAAGGCAACCCCTAAGTGGGTTGCCATGATCAAAGACGCCAGAAGCCGTCTCCCTGGGAGACGGCGGAACCCCACATTTATCTCAATTATCTCTGGAATGGGCCAGCGTGATTGCTCACTAATGGCCGGTAACAGTTTTCTTTGTCATTTTCCCTGTCATTACCTCCTCAGAATGAACTCCGCTATAAACTGCCTGCAGTCTGTGGCTAGAATGTCAATGTCCTCCTCACGTGTCTCTTTGAACACGCGGACTTCGCTGTCGCATTTCTGACGCTTTCAGCTTGTGGAAAAGAGCATCTGGCGTGGAAAGCCTGATGAACGCAGACCTACTTTACAAACACGCAAACACACGGACAGAAAACCCGCGGCCTTGTCCTGGGCTGGGAATTCTCTTTCCCCTGATTGACTGCAGCGCTGCGTGCTCAGAGGGCGCTGGCGGGGGCACCTCCCGGTGGGTGGGCTGCTGGTGGCTTTCTCAGGCTCTGCCACAGATTTTCAGTTCAGACCATCCTCCTTCGAAGAGGATTGCCTCTGAGAGCAGGTGCCATGGCTATTTTGCTGCAATGGCGTGGGTACCCCCAAACTCTTGGCCCTTTCTGAGGAGGGAGGTGACTGACTCTTGGCTGTATGGGGTTTTTTTCTATCCCATATAAGCTAGATCAGACTTCAAAAAATTAAAAGTTCAAGCCAAAAGGTAAATAGTAAGAAACCAGAACTTTCTTTTCTTCTAATAATCACTGCTGAGGTTTTGGTGTGTTTTTTTTTTTTTTCATGAAAATTTTAACAATATGAAAGAACTGGCTGTACCAGTGAAAGTAGGTCATTATAGTTCACACGGCCAGTTCACTGGGATGTCCAGTAACAGAGGCCTAAACAATCAGCCAGGACTCGGGACAGGGGCCTCCGTGGCCACGACAGGCAGGGCAAGCTGGGTGAGCTGTGCTCCCCTCGTTGTGAAAGACAAAGTGAGGCGAATGAAGACACCACAGAAATGAGTGTCTGGGAACCTCACCAGAGACAGCAACCCCCTTGCAGGTGGCTTCGGACAGATGTGTTTATGAGCCAAGGGAGTGAGTGACAAGCAATTCAATAGGCTTCCCGAAAGGTGGCGTCCTGCCCGTCACTGTGATGAAAGACCCATCTTACTACCTGCTTTTTGCTAACGGACAGAAATCCAAAAAGGATTTTCACTTATACCAAAAAAAAAAAAAAAGGCGAAAAGGGCAACAGCATTCAGGTGTGCTCTGCAGTGAGCCCCTGTGGAGGCAGCGCGAACCCCAGGAGGGACAGTGGCCCCACCAGCCCCTTCCCCAGAGCCACACTCAGCATCTCAGCACCAGGCCCCAGAGCTTCGAACTGTGGCTGAGCGCCTGGGTTTATCTCGATTTGCTTTGTGTGTTTTCTTCGAGCACCCCTTAGCAAGGTATCCAAACAGAAAGCTTGTAAGGGTGTACACTTAGCATAAACCTGGACGTAATGAAGAGTTTCAGTCACTGTGAATGAAATAAAGACATTGTGTCTGCAGCTGAATTTTACGTCCGAGAATGCTCACATTTTTCCCATCTAATTTCAGGGCAATTGCTTATTCACTTTGATAGGTTTCCTGGGAACGCTCTACCTCCAGAGTCATCTCAGCCACACTGCTTCTCTGGTTGTTTTGACCACCTGTTCGTTTATTTGTAATAGAAAGCAGCATATGACCATCATTTTCTGGGACAATCGACTCAAAGTGATTCGTCTCCTAACCCTCGGAAGTACGTACACCAATGTAGGCTTGGGAAATTATGGTCACTTCACTCACATTGGACCTAGTACACCCTGTTCAAACCCAGGTTCACATCCTGTCATCCCACTGTCATCTTTCCCCAGCTTTCCTGGACCATGTGGCCAGTCACTTGACCTCAGGGCATGCAGATTCCCAAGTGCCAATTAAAGCGGCAGCGCTGCACGCCCTGGATGTGTCTCCCTCTCCGGGGCATTTTATCAAGAACAGCAAATCGGACATGCCCCCTCTCAGACTTGTGTTATAATTCAGTCACTCTCACATATCAGGAGACGAGCAGTTAGCCTGGAATCCCTCCTCTCCTTCCCGACCAGCTCTCTCCAACCCTTCCCAGCCCCGCAGGCCTGATACCTCTGCACAGCAGGCCCTCCGAGCGTCCCTGTGGGATCCTAGGCCCACACACATCTCAGTGGTCTCTCCATTTCCGGTGTCTTTAATTCCAGGCCATTTTCCCACACTGCTTTCAATATTTTTTCATTAAAAAAATGAAAAATTACCTTATCATTCTTCTAATTTAAATGACATGCCCCCACCCCAACACACATGGCCTGAAATTCCCCCAAATTCCTTATCATGGCATTTGATTTGACCTTAACTCGGTCTCTAAACCCCACTCAAAAATACCTTAGGCTCTCGCCATAGTCGTGGTGCTGCGATTCCACTGTGGTTTGTTGTCACTTCTGTCAGAACTGCCCTTCCCTCTCTCCTCTCCTTCTAGGCATCATTTAAAAGCAACTGTAAATCCCATCTTTTTCGTTTAAATTCCATTCCTTCCTTTTATTACGTCACTTAATACTAGGTTGGAGTTTTTCTGTTCTCCATGCTTCCCTGGCTCCATTTCCATGCCTATTATAGCACTTCCCCCCCTGAATTTTAAGTGCTATAATGGGTTTGTTTCCCTTTCTTTTTAAAAAATTTTTTATTGTTAAATTTATTGGGGTGACATTGGTTAGCAAAAGTCCTATCAGTTCACAATGCTACAGTGCGTCGTCTATGTGATGCATTGTGTGTTGACTACCTAGAGTCAGAAATAGAACTGTTTCCCTTTCTATCTGTCAGCTCCCGGAGGCAGAAACTTATGTTGACTTATCTGTGTGTCTCAGTACCTGGCATACCACAGACCTTCATGAATGCATGTTGAACTGAATGACCATAGATGGCATATTTGATAGTCTAACTCCATCTGCTATTTTTCCTTTAAAACAAGGCACACAGAATTTTTTTTAAAAAAGCTACTTTTCTCATATGAGAGTATTCCATGACTGAAGACATTTTCTGTCTCAATGATAATAGCACATCTTTTGTTGGGTGCTCAGATGCTGGCTAGTTCAATCACTCCAATGGCAGGAGCCCTGAGCACAGAGTGTCTTCTAAATAGCAGAATTATGGGTCAGACAAAGGACATAACCTCATGGTGTGCAGGGCAGTCCAGAAAACCTGTGGCCTAAGACTAGAGTCCTAGGGGAGAAGTACAGGGACAAGAAGCCAGTCACAGGCACCACTCAGATGTCCTGCTGCCCTTCCCATACATTTTTTCCCCTACCGTGTATTTCCCCCTGAATCTAGAGCCCTTTGGTATTAGCCTGAATGCGACGTAAAATTTGGGGGTGATTTGCTAAGGGCTTCCCTTCCCGATTAAGGAGTGTTCTTGGCCATGCCAGCATCCATGAGTCTTGCTCTGAGAAGAGATACGGAATAATCTCATTTCAGAAGAGGGAGCTGAGAACATGGTATGTTCGTTAAACTGCGCTGAATCAATAATCTCAAGGTCACAGTAGTTGAACCCTTGATGAGCATAAACCCCAATTATAACAGAAACACTTTCACCTCCTCATGGGGTTTTGACAATGTGGCGGTATGACCACCCAGTATGAGGACGGGAGTTTGCAATGTTGACAATGAATCATCAGTGGAAGGTTGAATGATGTTCAGCCTGTCTCTTTATGGAGCTACTGAGTATGAGATCTTTCAGGAAGAATCCTCCCTAAGTGGTATAATTATGAGAATCTTGTGCTGTTGCCTGGTGATTTGCTTTTTGTCGATTAGCTTATTTCCTGCCCATGCACAATCCACCAACGTATTTATTGTATTTAGACGAGCTCCAAGATGGTAATATACCTGAAATTCATTTTTAGATGTAAAAGTTTTTGAAGGACTTTTTGTTCACCCTTGTGAAGATAAATAGTAGACGTGGAGTACTGTGTATGCTCAAAGATAAACTGAGAAAATGCAAGACGTTTAAGATAATGACAGAGTACAGCTTTCAGTTTTGCCTTATTACAAATATGAGGTCTGTTTACTTCTTGGCCAGACTGTGTATATGCAGCACCTAAAGGAAATGGCTAATGCTATTAACGTTCTCATAATTAGTAGTGATAAGAGACCATTAGTAGGGAAGTCTACCTTGGTCATCATACACAGATTCTAAATTTAAAACCAAGAGGGTCTTATCTCTCTCTGGAGTACCCAGTGTCACAAGTAGGTGATTTCTTTACGCTTCATGAAATGCAGGAAGAGAAAGTAAGCTATAGTTAAAACACGGCCAAATACATGCAGAGCCTAATTTGTTTTTAATAAAATATTCATAATTGATCATCACTTTTGGTACCTTGAAATACCTTGAAATAAATTCAACTAAAGGAAGTTTTATTCTAAACCTTGAAATACCTTGAAATAAATTCAACTAAAGGAAGTTTTCCTTCTGTCCCTAGAGAGTATCTGGAGAGATCTGACTGAGGAGATGAAGGCAGGAAACCTTGCTGTGAAGGGATGTTTATGTAGCTAGAAAAAAGTAAACCCAATGCCATGATGTCTAATGAAGTATCATGCAAAAGAAAGAGGAAAAAGGTTTCTCTTTAAGTTGGTGAAAGTAGAGTCAATAAGTGAACCACATTACAGAGAGGCAGAGAAATGCATGAGTGGTGAGAGAGTGTGTGTGTGTGTGTGTGTGTGTGTGTGTGAGAGAGAGAGAGAGAGAGAGGAAGAGAGGAAGGAAGGAGAAACAGAAAGGAAGAAGGAAAGAAATAAAGAAAGAAAATAAAATAAAAGTGCAGTGATAGGAAAATAAAAAGAGAGATCGAAGAGAGACCGAGGAAGATCATCTTGTTTTCTGTCAGGGAAGTTATAAAAGTAATTCCTCCATTTACTGAGGGATCACACTAGATGACATTTAGAGTCCTTTCCAATCCCAGATTCCACGATTCCATGTTTTGCTGTTTAGTTTACTCAGAAGGGGATGAATAATTGGCAGAAATAATGACTCGGCTCCAAAAGGAATCTCAGTATCAATGTTTTTGTCCTCACAGCTATTTAGCCTCCAGTTTCTTTAAAAAAAAAAAAAGCACACGATGTCTCCTACGTGTCTTTCAATCAAACAGCAGCCACATTCTCTGGTACACTGCAGATGTAAGTCGGATATTCTCCTTCAGAAGTCACTGCAGAGTGTGTGGGCCAACTGCCACCCAAATGACAAAATCTGGGTCTTGGGAACAGATTCACAGTACTTTCTGTGCTGCATTTCTGGCCTTCTAAACTCCACTGCACTGTCGTCTGCATCTCTCATTGGGCCAGCAGCTTGGTTTAAATAGCTGTTTATTGTGCAGAGCAACCTTCTCTAGGATTTGGATTGAGGGTGACTTCACCGGCTTGGAGAATGAGATTTTTAATGCAGCACAAAGGATGGGTTATTCCTGGTAAATAAGTCACGGGTTGGAGATTAGTAACTTACTCAGCTGCGTATGAGCAATGAGTCTCCCTTATGAGATAATTCTACTGTCCCAGGGCACCCAACTCCATGGGTAATGACCATGAGTGTCCATAAGGACTCCTGGGCATGTCATGTGGCAATGAGTCACGTCCTTGATCTGTCTACAGACTTTATTATTTGCCCATTTGCTTCTATGAGACGTGGACATTGTTTTCCTCTTCGTTTACGCCTCTGGAGGTCGGAAATCACTAAATGGCAAAATAGACCCCACTCATCTAGACATCCAGAACCTATTTATCCGTTGACTGCTACTTAAAGTGGAACAACAGGCAGTTTGTGAGAAGACGGCCGTGGCAACCCTATAGAACGTGACTGAGATGGGACAGGAGAGTCAACACGCCATCAGCACTCCCAGATCTGTCAGAGCCCATGGGCCTTCCTGTCATTCTCCAATGAACCAAGTCTTAATCTGTCTAAAATAGGCCTGTGTTAGTACTTTAATCGTCCATCAGCCACATTAGATTGTCTTCCCAGGGTCACTGTTTTTTAGGGCTATTTGTTTGAATGGGGAAGGCAGGCTCCCTCCTGAACTCGTCCCAGTGGACTGTCCTGTACGAGTCAGGGACAGCATTCGCATGTGGATGGTAACGGGTGTTGGATGCTTTTACCTCACCGCTGCACCACGACCGTGCCGATGATGTGAAATTTCCTCCTTCATGTTACTAAAAAATGTAGGTGAACCATGTGGCAGTGAAGCTTTAGGTTCGAACAGAGCTAGTGGACTTGGGAATGAAAATATTGAAACCTGCCTGAAACGTTAGACGCCCGGATCTCAGAAAAACTGGGACATTATTACTCTGGAACATTAAAATTTTTAGGGAATTAAGTCATAGAGGAAGTGATTATAGGATTGCATGAGAGTAGAATTGCATGAAAGGCTATCTTTTTTATTAACTTGGAGCTAGAGGGCAGCCATGGAGAAAAGGCACACTTCAGCAACAAAAAGAGTAGGATATCCTATGCCTTCCACATTTTTTCAGGTAACATCTATGGGAGGAAGAAATTCTGCAAAGCCCCAGATGGCAAAATGCCATTTGGTTGATTCAGTTGAGCTGAAACAATTTCTTACTACATTTAAGCTTATGGCAAAACTTGTGGTATTATTTAAAGAATTGTTTATTTAAACTAAGTGATGAAATTATTTAAAATATTGTAATTTTACATTAATGTACAATAAATTTTTATTTACTTTCTATTTAACATTATGAAATAGTGAAAACCTCCAGTTGATGCATTTAATAGACACTCGTGGACCCAGCCCACTGAGATTAAGCAAAATTGTAACCATTTTGCCAAATTTTCTTTCACATCCATCTTTTAAAGACATAAAAACTGCACTCAAATCTCAATAACCTCACAGATTTCTTCCTCTCCAGAGGTCATTCTTACCCCCTAGAAATAAATATCATTTTCATGTGTGTTTTTATACTTGTTGCATAAGCATATCTCCTTTAATAAAATAAAGGAAAATATAAAGTTTCTGGTTTAAACCTTTCATTAATGATATATTCTATTATCTTCCTGCAGTCTGCCTTTCCACTCATAGTTTTTAGATTTTATACCTTTGGGATGTGTGGCTTCTCACCATTCACATTAATGGCTGTCCAGTACCCTCTTTAACTTTCCGTTTCCCTAGGAAAACACAGGCTTACACATAGGCTGCAGGATGCCATGGTGCCCACGTACACTGGAGCTCTATCGTACGTGTCTATGAGTGGCATGCCAGCGGCAGGGTTTGTATGCATTGCTTTTAGAAGGTTTAGACAGCAAGTCAGTAAGACTACCTAAACCTAGTACTCTAGACAAGACAGAGCTATACCCTTTAAAAAGAGACAACTTACAGGTTCTGAGCATATAAGAAATGTCTATAAAATCTGAGTACTCATGTGTCACAGTTTCAATAATAAATTTCGGAGAATTGACATTACACATGTTCTCTGATCACAATATGAAACACTTTTTATTGTTTTTATTTTTTATTGTTAAATTCATTGGGGTGATCTTGGTTAGTAAAATTATATAGGTTCCAGGTGTACAATTCTACAATACGTCGTCTGTGTGTTGTGTTTTGTGTTCATCACCCAGAGTCAGTTCTTTCCATCACTAACACTTTTTTAAAAATATAGGCTTAGAAACCCAAACACATACTTCTAAGTAACTCATGTTTAAAGAGAAACAAACTATATTTAGAACTGTACCACTGCAAAAGTACTACATGCACCTAATGCGGTATGAGAAAGTGTTAATAAATTTATAGTCTTCAATACATCTGCTTTAAAAAATAGAAGAACATTTGGAAATAAGTTAGCTAAACAGGCAACATACAAACTAGGGTCAGAACATAGTAAACCCGAACAAGTAATAAGGAAAACAATATAGAAAAAAAGCAGAAATTCATCAACAAAAATAGAAGGAGAGAGACGCAACAAACCTTGTCTTGTACAACTTGTTCGAAATTAAATGGAAGATTCCTTGTGAGGACATTTTATTTCCTTAATTCATTTGGCAAGTGCAGCTGAGTGTGTCTTTTTGTCATTTTTCACCTTTCGGATGCCACTGAGCCCCTGCTCGTCCCCTACCTATTCCCTCATTCTGCTTGAAAACTTTCCAGGCACTTCTGAAACACATCCAAGTGGAGTTCCGCTCATGCTGGGTTCTTTTCCCTCTTGCAAGGGTGATTACTAACAGAAATATGCCCTGATCACTTTAACTGGTGTCCCGCTTGGTTGACTGTGACAGTGGTCTGGGTGTTTCCTCCGTCAGGTTCAATCCCTTCGCTTCCGCTTGGAGCCAGACCTGGTCCAGATAAGCCCTTAGCACCTGCGTTGGTTCCCCGTGGCTGTGGCCTCATCGCGCCAGGTGTGCTGACTCAGTGGCCCTCTTGCCTTCTTACCCCATGAGCCGCAGCTGCAGGCACTTCGCCCACATTTCCGCATACCCAAATTTGACTTCACCCCATAGAGACCTTCCTAGGGATTGTGGTTTGAGCTGCCTCTTACATTTGTCAAAGAGGAAATGTACGTTTTTTAAACACTCAATTCCCTGGGTTTTAAGAATCATTTAGAGAAGGATTACGTGATAACACGAGTTTTAAGTGTGTCATCTTAAAAATGAAATTTAGGATTGATTTTCAAGATTAAATCCACTGACGATGCAGAATCAACATCAAGTGTAAAACCGCCTTGGCTTCCTGACGTCACCGTATTGGCCAGTCGGACTGAATCTTCCAAGTATCGAATAGGACGAAACCATCTCCTTCAGCAGCGATATGCAGACCAGGTGGTGCCAAATGGATTAATAACAGAGTGAATGCTTCAAATTTGTTTCACAGAAAATATCATTAAGGTTTGCAAGGGGAGCATCTTTTTCAGCTGGGATCACTGGCAGGACATTACTCTTTCCACTGTATGGGGTTTAAAGGGGCCCACAGCAGAAAGCGGACGGAACCGGAGACAGCAGGCAGCTCTGTGTACCTCTCCCGGGCATTCGCCCTGCTACAGGAAGAGACACGGAAGTCTTCAACACAGACTGGAGGGGAAGCAAGGCTTCCTTATTAATTAATTTGCTGAGATTGGTCAAGGCGGTGAAAGCAGTGGTCCCAACAGATTCTATTTTACCATAAAGGCTGTGTGGGGCCCACAGGCATGCACCAACATTGAGAAAAACCCAGCAGGGTCAAAATGCCGATGCTCTGAATAAGCACCAGGAAAACAAAATACACTCTGTTATTTAATTCACACACACCGAGACTAACTGTTGCTCGGAGTGTGCCAGATTTCACATGTAAACATTTTCAGTTTATAATCTTACCAGGTCATTTCTCTATCCATTCACTCATTTACTCATTGATTCATCAGTTTTGGGGCTAAGTGTGGTAAATTACTATCAGTGAATACAGAAGTGGAGCATTTTCATCCAAATCAAGTTCCCCTAACAGAGTTTGAACCTCTAGACGAGAAGGCAGCCTTAATTCTCCAAACAGCCTCTGAGAAACAACACATTATACCTGGATTTCAGCAGAACATTTTATAAAATCAATAATCAATCCGTCATAAATATAACATTAAGAGTAGGGGTGATGTCCTGTGTCCCTTTTCCCCAACCAACACCTAGTGTCATCGTGTACATATCACAGCCCCAGTGAATATTTGTTAAAAGGAAAAAAGTATGTGTGCGTGTGTGTATATATATTTATTTATATATAAATATATATATATCATAGGGAAACTATAGTTTATTATGCTGCATATCAACTAATTGATTTGAATAACAATTATTATGTAGGAAATATTGCTATGATAAACCAGAGTTGTATTAGCAAAAACAAAAAAAAAAAATCAAACAGTAGATCTAAAAGGCTAAGAGAGATCATTATGCATTCCTATTGGGGTGACATTCCTCACTTATTAGCAAAATTAGTTATCTGTCGCATTGAAGGAAACTAAATATTTTCCAGTTTTCCCAGAAATCAGAAAATAAACTTCTTTCCATAAATAATTTCGATCTGTAAAAATTCCTCATTACTTTAAAGTGCCAGAATTCTCTGGAAACCAATTCAAATAACCTTGCCTGTCAGCAAGGTGACAGAACACATTTCCTTGCTCAGATGCCCTAGATACCCATGTCAGCCAGCAACAGCATGCCAAAGCTACAGGCACAAAATTCCTAATTCAAAGCGCCCACCTAGACCAAAATCGATGAATACATTACTTCTCATAATGGGCTTTATAAAGAATTTTTGGTTTTAACTTGGAAAGATGCTGTTCTAATCAAAGTTCTTGGTTGGACAACAAAACAAAAGAAAAAAATAAAACCACCAGAGAAGGGTGAAATAAAATACAGTAAGAAGAGGAAGGGTTATTGAAACAATATAAGGAAATCTCAAAGAACTAAAATTAATTCATGAAATCTTTGCTTAAAATCTGGGAAGTCAGGGAACCAAGTTCTGTCTGTCTGTCTCTCCCCTTCCCCCTTGGTCCCTCCCGCTGCTTCTCTGTGTGTGGGTGTCTCTGGGCCTCTTTTCCCTCCTCTCCTCTGTTCTCTGCTCCTTTGAGGCAATTTCATCTCTGCATATTGACTTCCGCTTCCTCTTCCTTTGATTCACTTCTACGGTAAGGAGTGTGGTGTGCTGTGGTGACCCTTAATTTCTCACTATAGCTCTGGTCCTTTACGTCACCTATGGTAACTGGTCATCCATATTAAGTGGATGTTTTTGAGGCCAGGCACCCCTCTCTGGTCCAATTGGTTGAAAATACATCTTATACGATATGGGCTTTGGCCTGGGCTGGAGCTGGGATGTGGGGGCAGAGAAGGGGGTGGGAGGGGGCGGGCACTTCCAGTCATCATAATACAGACAACAGTGATCAGAACGCTCAGAAGTCAAACTCGCTTCTACCACAGCAGCCCGTGTGTCTCAGAAAACAGAAACTGGGTATTAAATTCAGACTTCCTCCTATCTTGTCCTATCATTTATTCATTGTTTTTCAGTAAATTCTAACCAGAGATCTGTTATGAGGCAGACTGCATTGGGGGTGGTGGGGGTCTTTTTATCGTCATTGCTCAGTAGGAGGCAGCGTTTGGATTCTGATATATGTCATCTTTCAATGCCAAAGGGAAGGTACCAAAGGAAATAAGTAATTATAGTTTTAAAGTGCCTTCCTCCAACCTAAGTATGCTTATTTGCCATTCGATGGGATTTAAATGGTAGAAGAAAGACACTTGGAAGCTAAGAAAATCAGGCCTGACCCCAGGCTGACCTTTCATGAACCAAACATGTAAATTTAGGCAAGTCCGTTAAACAAACGTCTTCAGTTTTCTCATCTCGAACTGGGACAAATGATATCTATTGCACACACTTCACCAAGGGTTCCTGTGAGAGCGTGAAAACTTGGATGTTCTGTGTGTGCACTGATATGAGATCAATGATCACTTCTCAAAAATCTTCCAAGCAAAGCAGTTTTGAATCTGAGGAAAATTCTGGCAGTCCTACCCTATCCCACCCCATTAGATTATAATACATAGCTTCAAAACAGAGCTGGCGATCATGGCTTTTGTTTTATTTTTTCAGTCAGCTCATTTTAAGGCTTCTAGTTGATGTTTTTAAAGGCCCAAAGAAGAAAAAACTTCAGGGATGTCTTAAATAGCCTGCTTTGTTTTTTAGTTTTTCCCAAGGTGTGTAGATTAATATAAGCAGAATTGCCCAGCACAAAAATTGTATCATCATCTCGAGAATCTGCCCAGCACTTTTGCATAGCTTACACTCAGACTCTTTTAAAAATCACAGAAGCACATGGCTCTTTGTAGGAGAAAACCCCATTATTTTCAAGTCCAGACAGAAGGAAATGAATTTCAATTGAGGCCAAAGACATGTATGGGAGAGTGAAGACAGACTCTCTAAGGGTACTTACAGCCAATGCTAGGACTCCACGGGAGCCTTCATACTGGGGGACAGACGTGGTTCCATGAACTCTAACCCTTGCTTGTAAGACCCATCAGTATGTTTTGTCTCCCGGTTGCTGTTCTACCTCTCTAGAACATTCTCCTCCCACCTCTCACTCTTGCCCTTGGCTGCCTCAAAACAGAGGTCCAATCCAGTGAGGGATCAGTCCCCTCCTGTGCCCTCTCACAACATCGTTTTCAAACGAATCATTCCCTATTAACTGGCAGTCCCAGGTGAGCTGTGCTCTGAGCCTGTGGCCCGCACTCACCCAGAGGGTGCCCCCACGCACAGGCACTTGCGTGGGAAATGCTCCTGCGGAGCTGACCGCCCCTCTCAGGACAGAAGAAAGCAAAGGGCCAATCTGGGTGTAGGACATTGTACACAAAACACGTTTCATGATTCTCTTCCCTTTGGAAGAAGGGAATTAAATGTGCATTTACTGTGTGTCAGCTCAGGTGTTGTGTGTTGGTTTTGTAGGGGTTCAGAATGAGCCACCCCTACATATGCCTCAGTGGTATGCAGATTGTTTTGAGCTAAAGGCAACCGAGACCCTACAGGCTCAGGGGAAACGGCTGCCCCTGAATATGTCCATGACTTTGCAAATGTGTTTCTTTTCCCCGGAATGACCTTTCTGGCCGGTGGGAAGGTCAGCCTTTGGCAGCTCAGACGTCATCCCTTCAGCAAGCTCGTTAAGGCTCTCTGGGTGGGCCTGGGGAACTAGGCATTTCTAAAAGCTCACAAGGTGAGTCTAACGTGTAGCCAAGGAACCACGAGATGGAAGCCGGGAGAAGAGTTCTCAGAACGTGTCTGTCTCAGAGCCCAGAGAGAGGCAGCATAGGAACTATTCAGGTCAAGTTCAGAACCCTTTCCCTGGAGAGGATTCGGGGTAACATTTACTTCTCCAGGTTCTTTCAGCCAACTTCGCACGTAGCCACTGCTCCTTTGTCAGACTGACTCAGTTCATGTCAGGTGAGTGGTAAGAGGGCCAAATCCATTGCCTCAAATCTCCCGGGGATAAGGTGGTAATTAATTAGGAGTAAAAAAAAAAAAATGTATCATGGAAAAAATGTTCTCATGAGGCAATGGAATTGGAGCAGATTTAAGTAGGCATTTCCTAGGATTTAAGTAGATATTTCTCTCTTAGAATGGAAAGAATGTTTCTAAAATGCCACATGTAGAACTTGAAGGTTTATTGTGTTTCTCAAACCAAGGCTTGAGGCCTGCCTGCATCTATGCCACCAGGTACTTCATAAAATGCAGATTCCTGAGCCCTGGCCCAGGGCAATGGGTAAGAATCTCTGAGTGGCGTGAGGATCTGCATTTTAATTAGCTCTGATTTGTGCAAGTGAACTTGGTGTGTTTCAAAGAGATGTGCTCTCTCAAGAAATGGCCCTTGTTTTTTTACAACACAGGAGGGATCAGAAGATGATCTGTCTTCCCGAAAGCGTCAAGAAAACTGTGTGGGGATGACCTCCCTTCTCCAACCTCCTGGTTCCCACGGAATGCGGAATGCAACGGAGGGCAGGCAGAGGCCCCGTGGGGGTGGCAGCCCAGACAGGGGGCTCACAGCGGTCAGTACCCGAAATGTGGCGCCTCCTCCTCCCACCTTGTGCCATTTCCACAGCCCACAGCCTTTTTTTCCCCAGAAAGTGTTGCTGTTTCACAGAGGAGCAAAAATGTGTGCTGCGTCACTTAGTATCACTTTGCACCAACTGACTGTGCTTGACTTAGGGAGACCTGCGGGTGGTCCCCGGGAAAGCTTCGAAATCAGTACAGTCAAGAGGAAGGAGCAAGTGCCATCACTCGAAGGACACCCTGATTGAGAGATGACGTGATTCGAAGCCGCAAAGCTCACCAGCCCCTAACCAAGCAGATGTCACAAGTTTCACTGCACAGATTCTCCTTCTGCTAAGATAAACCCTGATCGTCCCACCCACAGGCCATACTCTCAGGGAGCAAGAAGCAGCAGAAGCAGGGACAAGGGTTCGGATCCACTGCCCCCCATTCCCTAGCAGAGGCCCACGGAGGAAAGGAACCAGCTTCATCTTTAAAAAAAAAATGAGAAGAAACATTTCTTGTCATATAAACCACGTGGGAATTCACATGGACCAGGTTTGTGAGCTTTTAGAGTTTAATCCACAGACAGGAGAACTCATCAACAATGGCAGTTATGAGGAGTGTGGAGGACAAGGAAGAGGACAAAGGCTCTGCCACCCGTCACCTGAGGTCACCTCCAGAGGCTGGGATGATGGGCAACTCCACTAACCATGAAAACAACCAACAACGTCAGAGCAAGTTCGGGGTTCCGAGCCTTGCGGGGGTGCCTCCTGGGTACTCGCTGATCTGACTATTGTAGCAAATGGCAGTGACAGTTCCCGTCTCAGCCAGCCAGCTGCCGTCTAATTTTCACAGCCTGCTAGTCAGGATCTGTTCTGGGGTAGACACAGCCTCACGATGTCTGGTGCCAAGACTGGATTTGAAACCCAATGAAGCAGAACCAAACAGGTGGTAAATAAATATCCAGGTGTTTCTGGAGTTTCACTGACATCGCTCTCACCATCGTCTGAGAGAAGGAAACTTGAGACCAAACAGTCAAGTGGCTCATAAAAAGGTCACACGCTGGAATGGGAAGCAGGAAGAGTTAAAATTAATCCAATCAGAGTAATGTAAATACACTTTTAAAAAGAGAATTATACACAGAAGGTCTAAAGCGTGTGTGGGGATATACTAGTAAAACTTTTATTGTTAGCTTCAATTGTTTAATTGGCACAAGTCTTCTTGTAAGATGAAGTGTATCAAAGAATAAAGACCTGTCTGTCGAGTAAGTACATTCAGTGGACGGGCATCCTACTCCTTACTGCTAACCATGCAAGCAGAATGCCTGCTTGTTTAATTAATCCGATTCTTTTTACCCACTACATAATAAATGGCAGTGATAACTGATTCAGAGTTAGTTCTGGAAATGGCCATTTCACACACTGCTGCTGGCCTGTTGTGGCACTGGTTTATTCTCTTACAGGCAAATAGAATCATCCTTTATAATGTGGATATCAAGTGTCCAGACGCACATCAGCAAGAGCTTCATGCAAAACACAGCATTAGGAATGTACGAGCTTAAGTTGAAAATGAAAAGCAACAATTTCATCAGAGGTCAAAGCATTTAGACCAGCAGTTACCTAAAATGAAATGTCACAAACATAATAAACTCTGAACTCTGGTTCCTCTTTCATCAGGCCAGTCACCTGATCTCCACTTTGTCCCCCCATCTCTTGCCTAGAAGTTGCCCCAATTAGAAAGACAGGGACTGTTAATCATCCTAACAATCAAGCTGGATCATGGAACTTGGAAATGATGACACACAGCATAGCAAAAATATACAGACTACAGAGTAAGAAGACAGTTTCCTATGAAACTAATTTTCTGGATATACAGAATATGAATTACTCATTCAAGAAAAGTTAGGAAAAACTAGCTGAGACCCAGACTTATAAGCTATTCTTTTGTTGGAAGAGATTTATGGACTAGAGGATATGATGTCTTTCCTGGTTCTGATTGTAGCATGGTCAAAATAAGTAGTAATAAAATAAGGCATTAAACTGAGAGAAATAAAATATCTTATAAGCATAATAAAAAATTTTAAAGAAAGAAAATACAGGTGATTTAGGGCAACACTTACTTTATATATAAATAGGGGTTATGTTTAGAAGGATTAACATTTAAACAAAGAAGAAAGGTGTCAATGAAAAATATGTGATAGGTAAGTTAGGGTGAAAATGAAAGAAAACATTTGGAAATGGTTTACATTAAAGAAATTAAACCAAGAGTAAAAATGACCATTATTTGACATTTTGAAATGAAAAATAAAGTAAGGGAATAATTCTGGTCTGCTTCCCTTCTTTGTTGAGTGAACTCTTAAAAATTTGGAATTAGGGCATTTCGTGGCAAAAACAAAATGAAAAAAATAAGTAAAGACATTGACCCACTTCTTTGTTCATGGACAGCGGTCTTTTTGGTATAACGGCATGTGGTTGAAGGGACAAGGGAGTTCTCTTGGGTCTCTTTCATAAGGGGAGTAATCCCAATGGTGAGGGAACCCTCATGAACTAATCACCCCCCAGAGGCCCCACCTCCCAATACTGTCACATTGGGTATTAGATTTCAACATTTGTATTTTGGGAGGACACAAACGTTCAGTTTAACGTAGAATCCATCAGCATCCTATGTGACACATACCGTCCTCGGGTCCTACCTTTACAATGCTGGTGATAGAAGAACGTGCCATGGGAATTTCATGGAGTCAGAACCTACCACTCACATAGTGGCCACAATAGGTTGCAACCCATGGAGTTTTTTGAGATGCTTTCAGCAGAGTTGAGGGAATTAACAAAAAGGACCCACACAGATAATTCACATGCAAAAACAAGGAGGGGTGGCAATGCACATGATAAAATTTACTGTGTTAGCAATTACAGAAATGTAAGTTATAATTTTTCTCTTCTCAAGTTGGTAGATACTTTTTCAAAGATAATTTGAAGTCTTGGTAAGCATTCAATAAAATAAATGCCCCCAGTGACTCCTGGAGAGAGAAAAAATACCCTTTGATCTGGTAATTTCACTGATATTAAATTGTTCAAAGGAAATAATCATAGATGTGTACTATAATTTGTATACAATGATGTGTATTATGGTTTTATTTATGAGTAAAAAATAGAAATGACCTATTTCACAATGGAAGGCAAATTAAACAATTATTGGAAAGTTCATATATATAATGGCACACTATGCCACCATGCAAAAATATGCCTTTTTAATACTTTAAGGTTGTTGGGAATTAAATTAAATTAAAAGAGCAGCTCCCAAAACAGTACACCTGGCACGATCCCTATTTTGTTTGTAAAAATACACATGGGTGTGCACACATGCATGTGAAAA
>PVJL010009407.1:41701-57638 GCA_004026885.1 Lyroderma lyra
GCGCGTGCGTGCATGTAGGTATACCACAGATAATGTCGGTTATCTCTGATGACATTACAGGTAATTTTGGTACTTCTGATTACTTACAAATACTTTTTCTAAGTTTCTTCAAAGATCATGTTATCACTTTTATAACCAGAAACAGTAAATATGATTTAAACTGTTTTGCTAATCAGAAAGACTGTCAATATTATTTCTCAAAGGAGCTGAAATGAGGAGCCATCCTTCCCGAGGGTCCGTGTAGGTGTCCCTCAGCTGATCCTGAGCTCCCACAGAAATGTCACAGCAGCTCTTTCCCTGGGACTCACAGATGGAGTTACCTTCCCTAGTCAGGGGCACCATGTAAGCAAGAGGGGCCTGTACTTTGCATCTGGCACTGGACTGAGAAGTTTGCTTTTTGGTCCTTGAAACTTCATCAGATGTCAGTGCCACTTAGAGATGTAAGCAAACGGTGAATGGATGAGTGAATGAATGAACGTTTATCTCAGAATGTGAACGCAAGGTCCCATCTGACGGACTGAAGCGGGGGGCCCCAGGAACAGAGTTCTCTCTTTTATATGACCTACTAGGGGGTGTAGAACCAAGAAACGGGCATTGAAATCATTAATTTGAATTAAGTAATGAGAAAAAGTTCACTCTTCCATGTGCTTCTTCTACTTCATCTGATTTTGAATTCACAAAACTGTCCATAAAGTTTTTGTTTACATAAAGCAAGTTAAGTCAGTTAGAGAAGGAGAGATAAAAACAAACCCTGAGCATATATATCATCAACTAATCAAAGATCAGTTGTCCTGCCTTCCTAGTTTTGTTAAATCTATGTATCGCCAAGGCTGATGATGTCAAATAGGGATAAAGGACGGGATGCAGAACCAGAAAGGCTCCACAGAATGGCCCCTCAATCAGCATCTCTCACAGACGGGCGAACAGAGCCCCACAGAGGTGAGGAGCCTTGTGTACGATCACACGGTAAGTCAACAGCCACCGACATGAGAATTCTGGTCTTCTGACTTCGGAGCCACGCTCCCTCCACTTCGGTGCGCTGCTTTTCAGGGAGAAATGTCTCACTTGGTCTGTTTCATTGATGTATCGAGTCATGGAATGTCCCCACTGCTCACGGCAAATGCGCCCGGTTGGCAATTTCAGTGAGTAACACGTCCTGTGAGGACGCCACGCTTCCGTGCTATGTATGCTCATGCCCTCTGCCAGGTCGTCGTCACTTGGAGGATACAAAACACCTTTTCGAGTTAATTCCAAAGGACTTAACGGTCATCGTTTCCCAGCGTAACCTGTGCCACCCAAGTCCGGATACAGTTAAGTAATATTTTACTAAAGGGTAGTGACTTTTTCCCATTGAAACCTGAAGACTTTCAACAGATACCAAATGTTGGTTAAATGATATTTTTATAGCCTGGGGTGCGAGATCATAAACATACGCAAAGCTAAGACACAGTCAGGGAGTAAATCCGCCATCTCTCAAGCCATTAGAATTATTTTTATGGTGGGAGGACAGACATAAGAATACTTTATGTTCAAGAATAGCTAACATTTCTTCAGCACATTCACGCACACTCGACACACATGGCTACACCTAATCTTCATAATAGACAGATGAGGCAGATACAATTATTGGCCACACGTTACTGAAAACAAACCGAGGCCCAGGGAAACTGAGGTCATTAAGTAAGTTGACCGAGGTAGAACGAGGATTTTAAGCCAAGACAATTTGGCTGTGTAGTTCACATGCTCTTGAGGAGAAATACGACTTCGGAAGGGAGAGAGAGGAAAGGAGGCTCTGAGAATTTGAAGAGCAAAACCCTGAATCTGGCTCTAAGTATTATAGGATCCTCCTGTCTACCTGTGCGTCTGGAGAATATGTAAGTCGCAGTTAAATGCACCTACAATGGATACCTAAATTTGGGTTTTGTTAGTTTTTTCCTGGACAGTGGGAGACTATGAGCGGTCATTTCACTATGGGGAGGTCTATTTAATTTGAGGGCTTATTCAGGGAACCACATTGGAAAGAATTAGGAGGAATAATCACAGTTTTCCCAGCGCCTCATAACCCAGTGGGGGGTGGGCACACATGCTAACAAGGACCATGCAGTCACTGTTACTAATCTGTAGTGTGCAGCCCCCAGCGGGCTGTCTTGGATGCCCCAGCTCATCGTTTCTAATCTGCTGCAAAGATACTATCTAAGTTCTTTGGAACAGTGCTGGCTGAGCCTATGAAATTTAAGAGAAGCAAAGCTAAATATTACCATTTACAGTAAAGGTGATAAAGACGTGGGGAACGGTAATATTTTTCCTGAGGACACAATAACAGCTTTGGTGCTCTCGTCCCCTCCCGCCTGTATTTGCTAAGTGCTTCATCGCACAGGTGAGTGATCTGACAACAGTTGTAGAAATGTGGTTGTAATGACGTGGCTGTGACTCCCTGAGGTCCTTCTCAGCTTTCCCCAGGTGCGGACTGTTAACACAGGGCAGAGAGGGATTTTGATCTCCTGACCAAAGGCAAGATTACAAGGAAAATAGAACCTTCTAGAAACTTCAACTTGGATGGAATCCCCATTTACTCAACAGAAATGTCCAGTTGTCCACCAAGTGCCAGCGTTGGGATACAGGGGTCACTGAGCAGCGTCGTCAGTTCTTGCTGATACTGTGCTATGACTGGTCTGGAAAAGTTTCTGGAATATTACAACCTGATAGCCAGCATGTTGGTGGCTTGGGAGTATTTGACCACAGAGACGGTCAGACTCAGAGAGCTGGTTGTTTAACACTTATTATACCACACATCACTGTTTCCCGTCCTTCTACGACTTATGCTCTAGTGGGGGAGGAATTTAATAGCTTAACTATGACGTAGTATAACACAGCGACATCTAACATAATAGGTTACAATCATAGAATGATCACAAGTGTGATGAGTAGTGGGAAATGGGACGTACAGGGTGCTGTGGGCGTGATGACAAGTGGACCTGACTTCGCCTGAGGGGTGTTCAGCAGTAACACTCAGCTTACATTCTTTCTTAAAATCAGTTTCATCCTTCTTAATATGTTCTTAGTACTTACCTTTAACCCATCCCTAAACCCATTTCATATCTCTCTTGTGAAAATAATAATACACTGTCTGCACTGTAGGCAAGGTGCAATGTACAAGATGTCTGAACTTGAAGTGCAGCTCTGATGCTTGCCAGGTGGTTTGGCTTTGGGCAGGTCTCCTAACCCTGTTGAATTTAGTGTTTTCATTTGTCAAAACAGGATATGGATTACCATGATCAGAAATGAAAGATGGGACATCACTACAGAGTCTATGGACATAAAAGAATAGTAAAAGAATACTATGAACTACTCTTTGCCACAAATTTGATAACCTAGATGAAATGGACAAATTTCCCAAAGGATACAATTTTCCAAAAGTTATACAAGTAGAACTAGATGATCTGAAATAGGGTTATTATCTGTTAAAAGAATTGGATCAATAACTAAACCTTCCAAAAAGAGAAAGCACCAGACCCAGATGAGTTCACTGATGAATGCTACCAAACATTTAAGGAAGAAATTAAACTAATTCTCTAGAATTTCTTTCAGAGAATAGAAGCAGAGGAAATGCTTCCTAACTCATTCTGTGAGCCAACATTATACACCATGACTGAATGGAATTTATCCCCAGTATTCAAGGCTGGTGAACCATCAAAACAAAACAAAATAACACAAAACAAAACAACAAAAAAGAAAAACCCCAAAGTTGGAGGCCTGACAATATCCCACTTTAAGACTTACTATAAAGCTACAGTAATCAAGACAGTGTAGTAGTAGATCAAAGAGCAGAATCTAGTGCCCAGAAATAGACCCACGTACATATAGTGAACCGATCTTTGTCAAAAGAAGAAAAGTGATACAAAAGAGCAAAGACAGGCTCTTCAACCAATGGTACTGAAACACTGGACACCCACGTGAGAAAAAAGACCTTACACCCTGCACAAAAATGAACACGACATGGATCACACACTCAAATATAGAATGCAAAATGATATAATTCATAGAAAGTAACATAGGACTAAACCTATATGACCTTGGGTATGGCAATGACTTTTTAGATATAAATCCATGAAAGACATAATTGATAAGCAGGACTTCATTAAAATTAAAAACATCTGCTCTCTGAAAGACAATGTCAAGAGAATGGAAAGACAAACCACAGACTTGGAGAAAATACTTGCAAAAAATACATCTGATAAAAAAATTGTTATCCAAAATACACAAAGAACTTTTAAAACTCAGTAACAAGAAAAAAATCTGATTTAAAAATGTGCCAAAGACTTTAACAGACACTTCAGCGAAGAAGATATACAGATGGCAAATAAGCACATGAAAAGATGCTCCACAGCATATGGCATCAAGGAAATGAAAATTAAAACAAAAATGAGATACCACTACACATCTTTCAAAATGCCCAAAATCCAGAACACTGACGACATCAAATGTTGATGAGGACGTGGAGCAACAGGAAATCTCACTCATTGCCGGTGGGAATGCAAACCGGTACCAGCTATTTTGGAAAACAGTCGGGAGTTTCTTGCAAAACTAAACATACTTGTCATGTGATCTAGCAATTGCTTTCCTCCGCAATTACCCACAGGAGTCGAAAACTTACGTCCACAGAAAACCCTACACGCAGACGTTTTGCCAAAACATTGAAGCAGTCAAGATGCCTTTCAGTAGGTGAATGGATTAATAAACTGTGGACAATGGAATCCAGAAGATGGAATATTATTCAGTGTTGAAAAAGAATGAGTTGTCAAGCCACCAACAGACATGGAGGAAACTTAAGTACGTGTTACTCAGAGAAAGAAGCCGATCTGACTATCTGAGTCCCACTACATGGCATTCTTGAAAAGGCAAAGCTGTGGACGCAGTACAAAGATCAGTGGTTGCTGGTGGGGGAATGAACAGGCAGAGCATGGACGACTTTTAGGGCAGTGAAACTCTTCATGATGCTATAATGACAGATCCACGTCCTCATACATGTGTCCAAACACACAGACTGTACAACACCTAGCGTGAATCCTACAGCTATGGACCTGGGGTGATTACAATGTGTCAACGTAGGTGCATCAATTGTAATAAATGTGCTGCTTTGGTGGGGACATTGCTAATGGGGGACGAGGGTATGCATATGGCGGGGCAGGGAGCATACGGGACGTCTCTGGACTTTCTGTTAATTTTGTTGTGAACCTAAAACTGCTCTAAAGAAATAGTCTTTAAAAAAAAGGCTGCAGTGCTCACTTGGGCAGCACGTATAATGATAGAAAGAAAACCTGCAAAAACAGGATAATAGTGACACTCTGCAGTATTGCTTTGAAGATTTGGTGTCTTAGCTACATGAGGGCTGTCCAGAAAACACCCAGCTGTTGTCGGTGTAACGGGAACGGTTCCACGGCTGGGCACGTCCCACAGCCCTTGGGTAGGAGGTGACGAAGTGCGTGCGACCCGCCACCTGTGAGCGGTGCCTGGCGTTCTTATCATTATTTTTCTTTGTGCAGTTGTTTTTATTCAAACTACTCGGTTTTAAATCCCTTAAGTAAAGGCACTACATTTTATTTTCAGCGCATTCTGGGACTTGACAAATAATAAATAATAAAAGTTTGTCGAGTTAGTTTATTCTTAATTGAATAAAGTTGCTTCTAATGTCTATTCGCAGAGAACTGGTGCAGACTCTTACTGGTTTCCTGCGCCAGGATCAAAGACACATTTGCTTTAAAACTAAACTGGAGCAATGGAAAACACTAGCAAATAAAAACTGTGCTTAATTTTCTAATGAAGCTGAGATAGCCCCCACTAGCGTATCACAGTTACGGGGGCTGTTGCTTCCTCACCGGGGCCCTGGTTAACAACCATCTGCCACCTCACTGGAGAAAAGGAAGCGTCGTCACACATCGTCCTTTGGGGGACTCCTCTTTTCCCATATCTCGCATGTCCATATTCCAGATATTCTGTCTAAGCCATTTCTAAATCTTGTAGGAAATAGGTTCATAGAGTCGTGCCATTTCGGAGCTCCAAGGGAGCTGAGCTGTCAGCTGCAGGTGACAGACATCCAAAATGACAAAGGACTGCAGCTCACACAGTTGGTGAGCAACGATTTTTGCAATGGAATCAAAACTACTTTTTTCTATTAAAAAAAAACCAACAAACCCCTTTAAGGGAAACAGGAAAAACGAAATAACAATAGTCCCATGAAACCATTATGCAAACCAAAAACAAACCAACGCAAACCGACCTACCCCACCAGAACTGAGATCGTAGAAGCAGGAAAATATGAGCAACTGGAAACCATGACGCCCCCAGTGACTGAACCAACCCACAAAATGTGCCATTACAGTAGCAAAACGTGCAAAGAGGGGGGACCCTGGGGGTCGTTTTCTGTAGAACGCATGTGGACGCGCAGTTAGAAGCGGTGGCCATTGCACCTTCTTTTAAATCGCTTTTGACTTTCGTCCCGAACTGTCCTGGTGCTGACCCTGCTGTCCTTCTCGTATTTGGAAACCAAATCAAACGCTGAACAGGTCACAGGTCAGGCAAGCTGGTGTGGCCCGGGCTTCCTGGCACGCAGGCTTTTTGCTTGTTTGTTTGTTTGTTTGGTCTCTCCCTTTGCTTAACCCTTTCTTCTCTGAATCCTCGGCCCTCGGCCCACCGATTTTGGAGCTCTAAGCCACTCATTTCCGGGCCCAGCGCCCCCCAGCTGCGGGTCACTGTCAGCGCGCGGACACTCCAGCTGCTGGTGGCTGGCAGTGGCCTCGGGGCGCCGGGGGGCTGTGTTCACACGCAGGAAGGCCAGGAGCCTCAGCCATGTGCAGGCAGGCAGAAGGCCCGCAGCTCACACTGTTATTCAACAGAAGCCGTGGGGTACACACAGCTCGTTTGGGGGCACGGGTGGGGGGGCTCTGGGGGGGGCTCCCACAGTGAGTCACGTTCTTCCAACGCCCACCGCGTGTTTTCCTCTTTGTGGAGAAGAAAAGGGTGGGATGGGGAGATGGAAATGTGAGGACAATGCCGGGGCAGAGCCGGCCATTCCCGACTGACCGTGACTTCACACTGTAGAGAAGAAAGGGGGCAAGGGACAGGGACAAGAGTTACAATTCAGTGGTGATGGGGGCAGGTTAGTGCGGGAGTGACAGAGCTGGAGTCCGGGCCCCTGCACACACTTGCTTGACCTCGGTGGGTTCTTCTTGGAAGGTCTGGTAAAGAGCAGCTGTGCAGACCCACGAAGAGAAGCTGAGCGCCGGCGAGGCCCAGGAAGGCAGAGCCGGCCGCCCGGACGGTGGCTGGGGCGCCTGAAGCCCGAATCGCGCTCATGAATCATACTCCCCAGGCTCGGCAGCAGCGGGCCAGAGACTTGTCAACGCAGAAAGATTCAAAGAAATATTTCCTCAAATTATGGACAATGAGCAAATATTTCAGATTTAGGCAAATGGTTGAAGAGGCCATATTTGGGGGAAATTTCTGAAGTCTTAAAAAGCAAGAATTTGGGGCCTTTCTTGCCTCTTGATTTTGTTTCCTCGGCCACGTTCGGGACAATTTAGCCTCATCTGAATGTAGCACCCCACCCTTTGCCCAAAGAAGCAAAAGCATTGAAGCAGTCAGTTCCACTTTGGTGTATGAAGCTGGATTTTTTTTTAAAGAGCAAGGGATTATTTTATTTTATTTTATTTTATTTTATTTGGTTCCCCAAGCGGGGATCGAACCCAGGCCGTGGGGGTGAGCACGCTGAAGCCTGGCCACTGCGCCGCCAGGGAACCTTGGGATTTTGTTTAAAGGGGTTCTTTAATGAATTAAGTCGGATTTCCTCCCTTTCCTTCAATTTCTGCCTTTCCTCCTCCCTCCCTCCCTCCCCCTGCCCCCTTTGCTTTGGAACTAAGTAAATGTCTGGCAAGAGATGGGCACGTCCGGGACCTTCCTGAGTCCAGGCTTGTGGTGACAGCCCTCCCGTGGGACACCTCAGACCCGACAGCTTTGCTGGGGACCCGCTGACAGGCATCCACCCCCCACCTTCGTGCTTTTATCTGCTTCAGAAGACAATCTATATGGAGATTCGAGAATCTCTAACGAGTAAGAAATTTAAATGCATCTCTGCTAATAATCATATAAAACGAAGTGTTAAACCCTCCCAGAGCTGATGGTTATAAGATGAATGTATTTCAATAAACCTTCCTTTTCTACGTTTAGCCTCAGCACTACCACCACCTACTGGAAAGAATCAGACGTGATACAAGCAAAACAATTAAATTTGTGGCTGATCGGCACCAACACCCCTGGACTTGAGGTGACAAAAACAGATTCAAGATGCAATCACACTTTCTCCTAGGGGTGGTCGGGGGCAGATATTTTGGATGGCGTGGCATTCGACAACTAATTTATATCTACCATGGGTCACTTGCATGATGTCTGGGAATACTCCTTTTTAAGACCATTTGATGATTGATTCCCAGGGTCCAATTCTGTTCTTGGCAGAAAATACAATCTAACCCTTTCTGAGCTGTTTCTCCTCTCCAATTCAGCAATTTCTCTGTCGATCTGCCTCTTCCTGTTCTTCTGTTCTCCATTTTGCATTCCCATCCAAGGCCTCAGTCCACAATTCTCGGAAAGTTCTGCCCCTTCCCCACCTTTGCTGGAGGGTGTAGAGAGAGGCATCATGGGAAATGTGTGCATGGGGCTGCCCATAGCCTCCTGTGAGTCCTTTGTCTGAGACTTGGCCCTGACGTCAGCTCTGAGATCCCTGCGGAAACCCAAGGTCATCAGGGGTCACAACGCTGTCCTATAACCCCGTCACCGACATCTCTGGGAGATGGCAGCTACTGGAGGAGGACCTGGAGAGACAATAGCTCTCTCGGCCTGTGAAATAGCTTCCCTCCTGTCTCCTGCCCCCGCAGCAATTTGAGGAGGTCGGGTGGAGGAGAGACAGTTTTTTCCTCCCACGAAGTCTCCATCCTTTGGTGCAGGCTCTATTGTCTCATGGCCAAAGTGTCTCTTTACAAAGTTAAAGTACAGAACAGTCTACAGTCATGGGTGTCGTTTGGTTTAGCTGCCAGGAGGAGCATCCCCCTATGCCAGGCCCACGTTACAGCAGAATACACAGCCGTGTTCATGCACATCGTTACGTCCATTAGAAGCACGAGGCCCCGCTTTATAATAAAATATATTAATATGTATTTTAGACAATATATGTACCTTATAATCTAAATGCAAACAGTAGAATACAAAAACACAAGGACAATGGAAAAACCAAGCAGATCTCTTTAGAGATGTAATTTAAAGGTGGAGTTTTTACCAAGTTCTAATGGAAACTAAACACACAAGTCCTTGCATAGCTTTGAACACAGAGCACTCACAGTTCACGCGTTTTTGGAAGAAAACCAGCCCGTTGAGGATTATTACCACACATAGTACCCGAGACACTCAAAACCTCCCTGTATTAAAGCAACACTGTGGGAAAGGTCCTGACGTGGTCCCCAGGCAGATGACACTGAGAACAAATAAGCAGAAAGACCCTGAAGCAGGTGGGAAGAGTCAGGGAAGGAAATAAATGAAGGATTTTTTTTCTGGTCCTGAATAAGTATCTAAGTCCCAGCTTGATGTGTGAATGTTTTGGGGGACTGTGGCTTTCCCACTCATTCTGGTTGGGCTGGTGATGGCAATAAACTGTGTCCTACAGAACTCCCTGAGGAAAGGCAGCAGCCCCCTGTCCCGGCACTGAGTAACTACCCACCTTTGGGCTGGAGCCCAGGTCAGACTGCGGCTCTGATCTCAGAGGTGGAGTAGGGGAGTAGACTGGTGCTGATGATGGGCATCGTTTTCTGAAGAATGAACATCTCAATATCAGTGTAAATGCTTTTCCTTTTCTACATTATTTGAGATTGTTTTCTAAATATCTAAATTTGTAGAAACACAAAAAAGAATTCTCAATAAATACCTATTGTCTTAGTGTGACCTGCTATAACAGACTACCATTGACTGGGTGGTTTAAGCAACAAACATTTCTCATCGTTCTGGGGCTGGGAAGTCCAAGAGGAAGACGCTGGTCGATTCGGTTCTGGTGAGAACCCGCTTCCTGGTTTGTAAGTGGTTATCTTCTTTTTGTACCTTCACATGGCTGGGGGGAGGGGGAGAGAGAGAGAGAGAGTGAGAGAGAGAGAGAGAGAGAGAGAGAGAGAGAGAGAGAGAGAGAGAGAGAAAGAGAGAAAGCGTTCTCCTGTGCTCCCATGTCTCTTCTAAGGGCACTAATCCCATTCATGAGGGCACCACCCTCATGACCTAATCACACTCCAAAAGCCACACCTCCTAATACCATCATCACCTTATAAGTGTCACAGTTAGGATTTCAACATATGAACTTTGGGAGGACACAAACACACACTGACAACCTTTAACCTCCTTGGACTTTTGGACTTCTCTTTCCTCACATACCAAATGATATCTGTTCTCCAAGATTGTACTCTGAGGTGTAACTTTGTTTAGCTATGAAAAGAATCACAGATTGCAAGGCTAAAAGAAATCAGTATGATTGCAATTACTTACAGGGGTGTGTGTGCATGTGCGCATGCGTGTGCATGCACCCATGCGCACGTGTGTTCGTCTGCGTGTCTTTCACTATTATATTCCCAATGCTAGACACATATAGGATGTTCAGCGAATGCTTATTGAATGAATAAATGAATAAATGTCCCTGTAATAAATCAGAGACCAGGTATAACAGAAATTAGATGGTGGGCCTATGGAGAAACTGGTGCATCCTATGCAAGTTCTACACTTAGTTTTCATGGGAGGCCTGGCCTGTTGGTATAAAAATGTACACCACTTCCTCAGCGTCTGGTGAGGATCAGGGCCAGGGCCGGGTTACTGAGGCAAGGTGTACTTCTGTGAGCTTTCTTTACCTTTTTACAAATCTTAAAAAAAAAAAAAAAAAAAAAAATCTGGAATGCCTGAATCCACTTGGTTTTATGAAACGATTAGCATACTAGCTTTCACTGGTAAAAATCTTCCAATACCCAGGGGCACAATTCTGAAGTAAGTGCCTACACATATATTCACAGTGATAGACAGAGCTGTGGGAGATCGGGCAGAATCTGCCCGGGGCACAGAACATTTTGGGAAGTTGCTTGGCTAGCTAAACCTCTGCTATTAATGTTACTTTCTTGGACCACATCCCCGCCTTTCTCTTCAGTGTTTGTTCCAGGGCAAAATCTAGCTAACGGGGCATTTTGTTTCAATGTTTCCTTGAGCTGTGTTCATTGCTTCCCATTCCTAAGGAAGTACTTAACCAGAGCGGTAGAGGTGCCCTTCCACATCACAAATGTATCACAAATGTATCTTTCTTTATGATGTACATTTGCTCTATTTTGCTGTGAGAGTAAATAGTTAAATGTCTTCCAGTTTGCTTTGCCACCCAGGGTTAGGAAGAAAACAAGTCATTTATTATCAAAAGTCCCCAAGAGGCATGACAGAGGGTGTGCTGCTTTTCAATAGATTTCTGTAGCAAAGTGCACAGTCATTTACAAGCCAATGACGTATGCTGAGAATTATTCATTTCCTATCTGTCAGTCCCTTACCTTTAGATTTTGTATCTCCTTCCTGTTCACGAAAGTGAAGTGTAAGCTGACTCAATGCCGCCCCCAAGTGTCATTTCAAAACATGGGCACAGAAAGAAAAAAGCAAAACAAAGAGCCACTGGGCCTGAAAAAGAAACACATTTTCAAAACCCACAGAATATCTTGAATTGTTCTTCCCGTTGCTATTTGAAGAGAATACCTTATGAAAAGAAATCAGCTCGACAAATCTCTCTAGAATACCTGCTGTATGCAAAGCCTGTGCTATGCGTAGAGGATACAAAGAAGTAGAACACAACCCAAACCTTTCAAGGCTTTTAAACGAGTTAGAAAGACAAGAGTGGGTTAAAGATGAAATAAAAGACAACTCACAGAGGTCACCAGAATGCATGAGATGAACTGTTAAAATAATGGCATTGCAATCTATTCTGTGCAACTGATTAAAAAAAAACAAAATGAAACGTTATGCAATACCATTTTCCCAGGGTTGGGGCTACATCCTGTACATTGATTACCTCCTTCACCCTGCACAGTAACTCTCTGGAGCAGGCAATGATGCGTCTTTTCACTTCTTTCCCGAATGAAACTACTTGCAGTTGAGAGCCATGGTGCGGCCGAGCTGGGGCCCGCCTGGGGTCTCCCTGACCCGAAAGCCTTGGTTCTTACCCAGGACGCTCCGGGGCTGTAGGATGCTAAGGAAGGAAGCCACCATGTAAGTGCAGGTCGTGGGCTTTCAGTGGCTCACGTGAACTCAGAAAGCTTCAAAAAAACGAAGCCGGGCATCGGGGAGGAACCAGCCAGAGGCTTTTAGTCAGGCCGTGAGCCTGGATGTGGGTCCCAGCTCAGCCACTTACTCAATTGTGCCGTGGGCAAGCTTCCCGAACCCAGTTGCCCCTTCCCTCCGGGGGTGGGGGGGCTGTAATAACGCCCGGCCCCTTCTCTCCCTAAGACGAGTACGAGAGGCGCCCAGCCCTTGGTGGGGCAGCTCATAATCTCCGTTCCCTCCTCCCTCACGGAAGACAAAGAGGAGTCTTAGACTCAGTGGGTCAAGGTCAGACAAGGAGGCGATTTCAGAATATGAAATCTCTCTAGGGGGAGTTTTCACACACATGCAGGCTACTGGGGATGCTGCAGTTTTATAGATTATGCAATCTGTACTTTCAAACACCAGCTGAGGTTGTATGCGTTTCCTTCATAAATATCTCTGAACTAATCTCTCCAGTCCTGGGAAACGTAGCTGAGAAAAACGCAGATGAGAATAAAAGATAAGAAAGAAAAATGGCCAAGGCCATGATAGATCCGATCTGTAGTTTACAGTCGTGAGCATCTGTCTCTAAGCCATTCCTCACCCTATGTACAATTAGGTCACACGTGGGGAAACTCAGATCATCGCTTCGTTGAAGAGAAAACCTCAGGCCCAACATGGCGTCACCTGTGCTAAAGCCAAGGATACCAAACCCTGGATTTCCCACCTGACCTAAGTAAGCACTGGTTCAGTCTCTCCCAGAAACATGATCTTAACTGACCTGGAATTTTCCTGGTCAACACCACTGAGGTGTTCTGTCATGTGGGCCCTGCTCATCCCCCTTAAAACGAAGAGGCAGTCTGTATTGTAGCACTCCTGGCCGTTCCCTTCCCCACAAAAGGTGTCCCGGTCTGAAAAGAATCCTCTCTTCTCCTTGGGGAATAGTCCCCTTGCCCCACCCTCCTTCCTACAAAGACCTCCCATTTCGTACAACCCCTTGGAGCACCCAGCCAGCAGACAGATGGGATGCTGCCCAGTTCATGTGTCACTTAATGAACCAATTAGGTCTTCACAGGGACTTGGTTGAATTTTGCTCTCTAACTTTGTTTTGTTTTGCTTAAATATAGTCGAAGAGGCTGTTGACTTAACAGGATGCTGTGGGTCACCGCGTCCCATTCTGAACCACGACCAAGTCCTCTTTGAAACCCTATGGTCAGTGCCTAGAACTGTAGTGCTTATGTGCAAGTTCCCTGCTGATTGAAAAGGTTCATTTGCTCCCCTCGGCACCCAGGGTAGGCCTGGGCTGTGCGTCAGGCCGAGCACGCCTGGGGGCATGGAAATGAGCCGCGGGCGTTGGGTCGTCTGCCCTCCTTCCCCGCTGCGTGGAACTTCCTCCGTGCTGAAAACCGCAGAAACCGAGAGGCTCAGGGTCATTCCCGTGTGACATGCTTGAGTTTCTACTCCCCCATTTCAAAGTAATTTGTTTTGTGTGTGAAAATAACCCAACTGACAGTTCTCACACCAGCGGCAGAGTAGGTGCTTCCATCTCCTTATCAGAGCACTGGGCTTAGAGGGCTCCTGCTCCTTCATCAAAGGCCCTTCAAAGGGCACCATTTAGCTTACATGAAGTTTCTAAAGCGGGGGGGGGGGGGGGACTTTCTCTGACAATATGTACTCTAATCCCAGCGGAAGAAGCAATTCTGGTTCTTTCCACAGCATGTGGACTGCTCTGTGTACCCGTAAAACCCAGTGGCTCTCGCCCACGGGCCTTAGCCTTCCCGTCCCCCCCACCCCCCAGTGCTCACCTCCCCTCCTCCCCGAAGAGCGTGCGTGGCCCGTCAGTGCAACCCCCTGCACGGACTACAAAACCTCTCGCCCCTGTGCACCTTCGCCGGCCTCACCTGGCAAACCCTCCGTGTGGGTGCACCCCACTTTTCTGCCTATTCCACTCCTGTATCTGAGGTGCTGATGGTGGTTGGGGGAAAACACAATCTCATTGGCTGAGCGATTGAGAACTTAAGAACCCAAACTTCACAGGAGCCTCAGCACTGTCCACTGTCCCCGATCCTGGCCACTTCACTCCCCTGCCCTCCCAGGGGGTTACTGGCTCAGGCCATCTTTCTTGCAAACCTCTTTCTTTTCACTCTTACTTGCCCAAGATGATGGGAATGATCAGAAAGGACTGTCACTTCCTCCTGTTTGTAAATAAACCAATCTAGCTGCACCTCTGCCCACAATCCTGCCTTCTTTGCTACGACAATCGATAAACTGCCCAGGGCTTTAGCTCAGGTCAGCCTCTCCACCGGGCCCTGAGAGCCATCTCCTGTCCCCACCTCAAGGACGATGCTCCGATGCTTCCACAGAGACGCCGGACCAAGTTGTCCTTCACTCCCCCTCCCCTGTGAGCTACTGCTCCATTTCTTTGTTTCTTTCCATAGAGAAATTGCCTGAAAGCCCTGTCGTCCCTGCTTAGGCCTTCCTCACTTCCCACCCGCTCCTGAACACAGTCCAATCGCTCTGTCCCCCATCTGGCCAAGAAGTCACTCAGGTCCAGGTCGCCGGGACTTGGGCAGCGCAAAGCCAGTCCCTCCTCCTCTGCCCCGGCCCTCAGCATCTCAGGCCCCTGAGGCACGACGATCCCCCATTTCCTCCTCCAATCGCTTTCTTGACTTCTGAAGCACAGAGCTGTCTTGGTGACCGACTAAGTCACGGGGTGTTTCCACTCAGATTTCTTGCTGAATTCTCCTTCTTCTCCCAGAGGTACACTTGGGAATGTGCTGAGGCTCGGGCCTCTGGTTTCTTCTCTCCTGTCTCCATTCCTTTGGCACCCCACTCCTTTTACCGTACGTAGCATCCATGTGTAGGTGAACCCCAAGTGTAAACACGAGTGCCGCATGGCAGACCGCACTGTCCGCTCGCCACCTCCTCTTAGGTGTCCAGAAGGGCACCTCCAACCAAATCTGCTCAAACAGAAACGGCGATCCTCCCCCACCCCACATCTGCTCCATTCCGTCTTCCAAGGGGACACGGCCGATCTCCCCCAGCGAACCAGGCTCCTCTTGGAGTTCTGTGTTTCCTGCCAACTCCCACACCTAACCCCATTGGCTCCGCCCTCAGAGCGTGCGGGCGAGCACCCCGCTTCCCCCGCTGCGCTCCCGCTCCCGTCCCCAGTGCAGGCGTCACGGTCTCCCACGTGCACAAGTCACAGCGCCTCCCGGGGGGCGCTCTGCTTCCGTCCGCGCTCCCCCCAGCGTCTGGTCTCAGTACTGCAGGGAGGGAGACACATGCCAGCACGTCTTTGGTCCCCATGCACCTCCACCTCCCACGCCTGCGCCGTCCTGCGCGGACTCAGCGCCTGGGCGCCTGGGTTCCCGCCGTGGTGCCTCCCGGCCCCTTCCCCTCCGCGTGTTCTGCTTTTCCCACCTCATTGGCCCTCTCGGTTGTCACCCAAACGTGGCTGTCTCTGCCATTTGCGCTTGCTGGCACTTTCAGTCCTAGATGCTGGCACAGGAACCCTCTCACGTCATAGGGAGGTCAATTCGAAGGGCATCTCCTTGTCTCCGCCCCCTCTATCCCCTTGTCTCCGCCCCCT